>CABHPP010087424.1:0-10956 GCA_902168425.1 Peromyscus attwateri | reverse complement strand
GGATGTTTCACTGTTGCAGTTTGAATGCTTTGTGTCCCCAACACAGACTCATGTCTGAACACTTGCTACCTAGCTCCTGCTGCTTTAGAAAGATGTGGAACCTTTAAGTGGTGGGTTCTAGTTAAGAAAGGCAGTCACTGGAAGTGGGTGAGAGACCTCCAATTTTGTAGTCTGTCCTGCTTCTGGCCCTCCCTCTGCTTCCCTGTCCACTCAAATGTAAGCAATCTCCCATCACCATGCTTTTCCCACCACAGTCTCTTCAAACAGCAATAAGCCCTTCTTCCCTTAGTTTGTTTCTGTCAGATATTTGAACACAGCAACATAAAATGCAACTAATACATTAACCCAGTCTCCTTGGTTCCTCTTAATCTGACTCATGGTTTGAAATATCCTTGGACATGTGTGTCAATACACCATCCTGTTCCTTAAGGACCCTGGCTGAGTTCTCAGTTGAGGATAAATTGACTAGCCTGTTCTAGTATTTAAGAGGGTACCCATGTTTGGTATTGAATAAGAGGAAGCATTTCTGATGTCCAAAAGAAATAGCTCTCAAGTGGCTGGGAACTCAGGTGGCACCCTACAGGTACCAGACATACAGTGTCCAGAGATGCTGCTCCCTTCCCCTCTTGCTCATGAACTCACAGGACACTTCCTCTTTATACCTTCACTCACTCTGTTCTCTTTGCCCAATATTCTCCTTTAATCCAGTTAAAATCACTAAATTCACTGCCATGAATTTTTAAACTGTTTTGATCCATTTCTCAGTCTTCCTTCAGCCTTTCCTCAAGAGCTCACAGGATTGTTCAGTGACTATACACTCGCACAAAGCCATGACACTTTTCAGACTCTAGAAACATGGCTATTACTATCTGACAGATGTTGGGCTATGATCTGGCCATGTCTTTATTTTGTGCCTTGTCTAAACTGACATTCTATCAAAGGACTTAAAAGCGCACCATTGACTTTGAAGTCAAGTTGACTTGATGGGACACTTAGATCTGCCACCAGATTATTTTATTCATATATTATATGACCTCGGTTTCCTGAAGAAAGAACAGGCTACGTATTGTTATGGAATAGTTGTGAGAACTAAATGGCTTGTTTGTCCTGCACCCTTGCATAGTAAATGCTAAGTAAATATCAGCTTAAAAATACAAAGAACACACTGTTTTGTTTCCATTAGGTACCTTGAAGGGAACAGCCTGTTTTCATGTCTTTGTATTCTTCTAAACTAAAGTACAGTATGTATTAAAGAGGGATGGATGGACAGATGGACAGAACTGGCCTCAATTGGAAATGCATTCAGGCTACATAGATGTTACCTAGAAAACCCACATTTTGAAACTTTCCTTTGTCCTATGGTTGTGACAGGGCTACTATACTCACAAGCCCAGAGCTGCGGTGTTTATCTGCACAAGATGTGTTGGGAGCCTGTGGGAGGGAGTAGGACATGTGCAAAGGGGGTGGATTTGATCATGCTGCAGTGTATACATGTATGAAATTCACAAGAACACAGAAAAGTAAATTTTATCCCAGGAGCATGAACTGGCTTTTTGGAGTCCATTCCCTATGGTGGGATACCTTGCTCAGCCTTGATGCAGAGGGGAGGGGCTAAGCCTGCCTCAACTTCCTATGCCAGACTTTGTTGACTCCTCAAGGGAGGCCTTACCCCACTTTGGGGAGTGGATGAGGGGGGAAGTGGGGAAGGGTGGGCAAAGGGGAAGGAGGGGGAACTGGGGATGGTATGTAAAATTAAAAAATAATTTTAAAAGAAAAAAATTGGGGAGCAAAGGAAAAAAAATATTGCCAGGCATGACTTTCACATGATTTTTCATTCTGCTTAATTGGGTCATACTATGGATGTACATGTTGTATTTTCTGTTTCTTTTTACATTTTCTTTTCTTTAGTCATATTTTTCCAGGAATCAAACTTCTATCTTCATGCTTTTTCAGGTCACCCTCATCCTTTTTGGGAGTCTAGACAGGTAGGAATCCTACTGGAAGATTGTTTTCTCTGTCTCACTCTTTATTTTATTTTATTTTATTTAGAAAAAAACAAGGGGCATATATCCTGCCAAAGCTAACAACAGGGGAGAGATCACTAGTCAACTAAATATTTCCACAGCAAAAGTCGGGGAATTTCACCCCAAGGGTATTGGTATTTCTAACCATCCTCTATGGATCAACAATTGGGCCAGAGTTCATCTATCAGTTATGAAACAGCCCAGAAAGAATTCAGACTTTTATTTTTACCAAGCAGCAAAACAAACTGGAAAGTACGGCAAGCATCACATAGAGGTTTAAATTATGCATTTCTATATCTGTAATGATTTTCCCTTTAAGTAGTCAGAAATTACCCAATTCAATATCCAGTCTTGCTATCTGATATAAGATGGGCAATCTGTGTATCTACTACAAGAATTCTTTTTGAAATCAAATGCAGTTCGATTAAAAAAATAACCTTATGATATATATGTATAATTTGAAAAAAGTAGATTCTTTCACTTTTGTCCAGAACAATCTTGTCTGTGACTGAATCTTCAAAGTGACAATATCTCCAATTCTTCCACAGTGGCATGAATTTGGGAGTCACTTTTAATCCTGGCTGCCATTATCAGCTCTCTGGTAAGAAATGGGTAAAGTGATGCCTACCTCACCGCATTTGAGGAAGGAAGGCAATCACTTTGTAAGGAGGCTGGAATTGTGCTCAGGACAGGCTGGACAGAAGTCAGCAGCACATGACTATATCTTAGCATTCTTTTAATAAGAGCAAAATGACTCATTTTATGGCTCTCATTCCTGTAAAAGACAAAACCCCAAGTGAAATTTACATTCTGATAGTGAGAAGAAAAGTCTTGGACTTGTAAGCATGAAATGATGGCCCAAACAACTGCTTGGTGTTAAACTTCACAGTAGATAATGATCTGAGGCCTTCTCTCTCTCTTCCAATTGAGTAAAACACCCACTGCCTCTTCTGAGGGACTCTCCTTTGAGCAAGGAGATTGTAAGTGCAGTAACCCAGGCCCTGCAGATGGCCATTGAGAAGCACATTGTTCAGAGAATTCTGTTGCCAAACTCTAAAACCAAAGTAGCATCACTTTAATAGAAGAATTTCCTGGAAAATACTAGAACACCTCAAAAGGTAAACTACTTGCCTAGAGAACCAAACTCAGAAAATGAGTGGCAATCGGGAGAGCATGACGTCATAAAGACCCAACACCGGGAACAAACTCTCGGGACTGCTGCCACCAGCCTGGACACGTTGGTATCCTGGCCTATCTATGCAGAGACTTTAGGATCCAGACCAGCAATCGGGGTCATCTCCAGCTTCCACTGAGGAGATGTGTCATACTCTCGAGAGTCAAAGTCATGCATGGGAGCATCTGATGATCCAGTTTAGGTCACATGACCATAGATCTGGTACTACACCAATATCTGTAATGGAGATGAAGAGAAGAAAAGCCCTGGCTCCAACCTACCATGATTTTTACAAACAAACAGGATATTGTAATACCTCACAATCAGAAGTCAAATCCTGTACAGGAGGTTCCTGTCATAGTTTCTCTGTTGCTACTTCTGTAGGATATCACTGTGACTGGCCCCAGCCAGTACAGGACCTGAACTTCTGTGTTTGTGTGTATATATTTTCATATATACACATGTTTGTATGTGTATGCTAGTGAAGGCCAGAGAAAAACGTCAGATGTCATTCCTTAAGGGTGATCCATTAGGGGTTTGTTTTGTTTTATTTTGTTTTGTTTTGCAACAAGGTTCCTCACTGGCCTGGAACTCACTAAATAAGCCAGACTGGCTCATCAAACCCCAGGGGTCCAGCCTTTCTCACCTTCCTCAGTGCCAGCACAGGTACAATTCACCATGTCTAGCTTTTTATGTGGGTCCTAGTGATCAAACTTGGATTCAGGCTTGCAAGGCAAGTGACTGATTGATCCATCCTTTTAACACTAACATGAAGATATTTTAGGCAGATAGATAGATAGATAGATAGATAGATAGATAGATAGATAGATAGATAGATAAATGGATGGATGGATGGATGGATGGATGGATGGATGAGCAGATGGATAGACAGACAGACAGATAGATATTTTTCTCAAGAACTGGAGCTATACTTGATGAATATAAAGCATCTGGACTGATCTAGCTGTGCATCATGCTTTTATATGATGCTGGTCTGAGTTCCTGACATGGTCAGAGAGCAGCGTTCTCTGGATCCTGGTGGCAGCACTGGCAAGTAGCACTTCCAGAGAAGTGAGAAATCCATACTGAAGTGAGAAATCCATACCGAAGTGCTTCTCTACTGACCGGCTCAGAAATGAGAAGTAAGATATGAACTGCTGAAGTATTTGGGCACACCACATTAGAAGCTTCTTGTTTGATCTTGGCCCCTGAACAGTTTATTCTCTTCATGCCACAGAGGATTGGTTTTGCCAAAAACTGGAGAAGCAGCTAAGGTGCCAAAGGAAGAGTGCTCTGAAAACAAGTGTTCTGTGTTGCACACAAGTGTTTATTACCTCTGGAGCCAGTTGGGGTGACACAGAAATTCTATCCCTCAGACACAGGGGATGCTGGTGACCTGGCCTGCCAAAGGTCACTTCTCTCATCTATAAAATAGCTATAATGACAGCCCTAAACATGGGTGATTGGGAAGATTAAAGATGACCTATTTAAAGGTAAGAGTGCGGTGATGACTCTGTGACAGTTGGAACCTTTCTGCTTCCATGGGTCTCCTTGTTCACAGAAGCAGGTCAGGCAGTGAGCAAATCTACTGAACTTTATCACCCAGAGAAACAGCTGGAATTAGGCAAAAATTGGACATAAATGGTGAAATAAAGCCTCAGCATGGAGGAGAGAGGGTCTTCAACCCAAGGCAAGGCAGTGTGTCCAGCCGATAACCACTGTGCCATTAGTGATGTCAAGAGAGGGATCTGAAGGACAAGGCATATAATCTTTACACTTTACACACTTATGCAAGCTGGGTGCTCCATATATACTGGAACCCTTCAACTGTACACTGTCCAGTGAATTAGACAGCTTGTTACTTTCACTTCATCAATCATAAATTTATGGTGCAAAGAGGTGAATTAGATTCTTCTTGACCTAAATAATTCCCTCAACTTCCCAGTTAAGGAAAAGAAAGTAAATCTAAAAGCACACATCCTTTCTAGCAACAAAACTGGCTGTCTTAGGTAGGTTTTCTATTGCTGTAAAGAAACACCATAACCAAGGCAACTCTTGTAAAGGAAAAGCATTTAATTGAGGTGGCTTACATTTTCAGAGGTTCAGTCCATTATCATCATGGTGGGACATGACAGTGTACAGGCAGAAATGGTGCTGGCTACATCTTGACATGCAGGCAACAGGAAGTGGTCTGTCTCACTGGGCATGGCTTGAGCATATATGAGACCTCAAAGTGTGCCTCCACAGTGACACACTTCTGTAACTGAATGTTTCTCTTCTGTCCATCTGTTTGTGTGAACCTAATTAGTCTTTCACTTCCTCTAACAAGATCACACCTACTTCAGTAAAGCCACACCTCCTAATAGTGCCACTCTCTTTGGGGGCCATTTTCTTTCAAACGACCACACTAGCCGAACAAATGAAAATCAGCCTAAAGCACAGACAGCCTAGCCCTACTTCAAATGTAAAGGTAGGGTCAGGTGCCAAGTGTGACCCCATCAGTTCTGATGAAGACAAGGAAAGTGATAATGTGGTCCATCCCATCTGAGCATATACAAAAACTCTCTGTGAGTAAAAAGGATGGTACCACAGCAATCCCAGGAGGCTCCACTCCCCCAGTATAATTAAGAAAAATGAACCAACAATTAGAGGGTGACAGATATAATGCCATATTTAGGCACTAACTGGATCAATGAAATATTTTGTCATCCAGGACAGGGGTTGGCAATCCTTTACTGACAGCCATATTTTTAGAATAAAGTTTTATTAGAACATAACCACTTGTATCCATTCATGTATCACCCAAGGCTGTTTTTATGTCATGGGGTTATATTTGAGTAATTTCAGCAGAGATCATATTACTTGCAAAGCAAGAATATTTGTGACTCTTTGGAGAGTGTGATGGCCCTTGACCTAGATAGGCCAGTGTTTGAACTTTGTGCCTAGTGTTTTAGAAAAGCCCCAAATACTGATACTCTGAAGTCATATGTCCCTTCTGGTGAATGCACATAAGGTATAAAAGAACCAAAAACTTACAGCTGCATTGCTCTTGAAGCCATTGACCAGGTTTTCATCTGTTAGCAAATCCATTTTAGCATCTCTTGACTGACTATATATACTTGCTTCCTCTAATTTCTTTTGAACCAGCCTGGTCATTCTGTTGGTCTCCTCATTCATTAGGAAATAGAATAGGTTTTTAAATTCTTACTCATTCTTCCTTTTTCTTTTACACAGAATCTGACTATGTAGCCCAGTCTTGTCTCAAACTCACTGAGCAGTACAGACTGTCCCTAAATCCATGATCCTTCTGCCAGGATCAGCTGGGATTACAAACATGTGCCACCATGCATAGTTTCCATATACTTTATATAAGTTATGTTTTTGGTCTTTAAAGTTTATACTTGGAGATGAGTGAGGTGAGTGAGGCTGGGAACCCAAGCATCTGAAGAAGCTGACACAGGAGAAGCAAGAAAACAAAATATTCCATTGAGCCAGCTAGTGCCTAAATATGGCTTGGCTCATAGCAAGAGCCTGATTCAAAAGCAATCAAAAACAGCAAGCACATATACACATAAATTGGGAACTTATACTTTGATAACTTCAAGGTGGTGTTGTGACACTAGATTAAAGGCTGTCTAGCTTTTTCTAGGCATGCCTGTGTTTCCAAAGGAAAGCAGCAGGAGAGTGAATAGACTAAAAAGGGCACTCTGCCCTTGATGTGGTGGGCAGCAGTTAGCTATGAACTTATGAAACACAAAAGACAAAGAAAAGATCATTTTCTGTCTCTCAATGCTGGAGCTAAAACACTTCTTCTACTGCCCCTAGATGTCAGCATTCTGGGACATCTGACCTTTGAATTCAAGAACCTACATCAACAACTCCCTGGTCCCACTCCCATTGGTGACAACCCTGAGTGTACCTCTTTAACTCATCCCATCCAATATAGTATATTAACCCACAAGGAACAGAAACTGAACAGTAAAATTCACATCATAGAGTGGTTTTGATGGCTTAAAAATAATGAAAATTTAATATTTAGCACAAATATTAGTGCTTAATAAATATTCATTCAAGGGGCTTTGGCATCAACAAGATGGCTCAATGGGGAAATGCTCTTGCCACCAAGATGATGACCTAAGTTGGTCCCAGGAATCACACCGTGGAAGGAGAGAGCAGACTCCCACAAGTTGTGCTCTGATCTCTACATGCTCCCTGCACATGCTCCCTGCAAAAAATAAATAACTGTAGCAGGAATCTTAAAATTTCTTATTAATAAAATCAAACCTGAGGCCAGTTATTGGGGTGAATGCTGGAAGATCAGAGAAGCAGAACAAGCCACAGCTACCTCACCTTGCCAATTCCTCAGCTGATCCTGTTTCCTCAGACTGGAAGCTTCTGAGTCTTCATCCGAATGGCTCTCAGCTGAACTGTTGCTCCAAAGCCTGAAAGCTTAACCAGCCAAATACTACTAGTTTCTGGTTTTCATGCCTTATATATCTTTCTGCTTTCTGCCATCACTCCCTGGGATTAAAGGCTCACTTCTTGGGATTGAAGGCATGAGTCACCATGCTTGGCTGTATCCTTGAACACACAGAGATCCAGGTAGATCTCTGTCTCTGGAATGCTAGGATTAAAGGCGTGTGCTGCCATTGCCTATCCTCTATGTTTAATATTGTGGCTGTTCTGTTCTGTGACCCCAGATTAGTTTATTAGCGTGCACAATATTTTGGGGAACACAATACCACTACATTTCCCCTTTTTTTGTCTAAATTTTGTTTAAAAAGCTTATAACTAATACAAAAAAAGCTATCCAATAAGTATCTACAATATATAGTCAAGAGTTACATTAACAATGTCTAGTCCACTAACATTTGACAGATTCTGATAAAAAACTCCGTTATATATATTAACAATGTCCAGTCCAGTAACATTTGATAAACTCAGACAAAAAAATTTTCATTACTTATCTTATGTAAAACAAGTAGTTCCTTTTTAAAAGTAGATTCAATTTTTTTTTTACTTTTATTGATTCTTTGTGGATTTCACATCATACATTCCAATCCCACTTATCTCCCTGTCCCAATGTGACCATCCCCTCTCCCCCCAAAACAAAACAAAATTTAAAAGAAAAAACAAAAACCAAACAAACAAACAAACAAAAAAATGCGAAGAAACACATTCTGGAAGCTGCGGTGTGACAGTGAGTCCCACAGTTTACCTATTAGTCCATCCTTTTTTTTTTAATTAGTCTGATTGTTCTTTATTTTATATCTAGAATCCACTTATGAGTGAGTACATACCATGATTGTCTTTCTGGGATTGGGTTACCTCACTCAGGATGATATTTTCTAGTTCCATCCATTTGCCTGCAAATTTCATACTTTCATTATTTTTTTCTGCTGAGTAGTACTCCATTGTGTATATGTACCACATTTTTTTAATCCATTCTTCAGTTGACGGGCATCTAGGTTGTTTCCAGGTTCTGGCTATTACAAATAGTGCTGCTATGAACATAGCTGAGCATGTATCTTTGTGGTATGAATCAGCATCCTTTGGGTATATGCCCAAGAGTGGTATTGCTGGGTCTTGAGGTAGTTCAATTCCTAGTTTTCTGAGAAACCGCCATACTGATTTCCACAGTGGTTGTACAAGCTTGCATTCCCACCAACAGTGGAGGAGTGTTCCCTTTGCTCCACATCCTCTCCAACATTGCCTGTCATTGGTGTTTTTGATTGTAGCCATTCTGACAGGTGTAAGGTGGTATCTCAGAGTCGTTTTGATTTGCATTTCTCTGATGATTAAGGATGTTGAGCATTTCTTTAGATGTCTTTCAGCCATTTGTAATTCTTGTTTTGTGAATTCTCTGTTTAGCTCTTTAGCCCATTTTTTAATTGGATTGTTTAGTATTTTGTTGTCTAGTTTCTTGAGTTCTTTATATACTGTAGAGATGAATCCTCTGTCAGATGTGGGGTTGGTGAAGATCTTTTCCCATTCTGTTGGCTGTCTTTTTGTCTTATTGACTGTGTCTTTCGCCTTATATCCATATTCTGGTGTGGGACAGAAAAAAAAAAAAACAATATTTTTATTTAAATCAGGTTGATTATAAATGTGATCTCTTTCTAAAGAAGAAAAGGGGATATGATATAGATATAATAGGATGAAAGGGTAGATTAATGAACCTGCTTTTAAAGAGTAACAACTTGTTTAAAATGTTTTACATTGCTATGGATTTTAGATAATTGATACAAGTTTAAACTTAATTTTGTTATACTGTATATATATTTCTATTCTAATTTGAGGTATTATGTTTATGTAACTCATTTAGATTGAAATGGATAATTAAGAAATACAGATTAATTAGTCTTCTATGATAGTCAAACTTGTAGCATGTTAGTTAAGTTTTCTAGGTATACATAGATATATTTCAGATAGATAGGTAATCTTCAAACACTTCAAAGACCTACAGAATATGGCATTTAAAATGTTTTAAAAATTTAGACTTTCTGGACAGTGAGACATGTCTGCTCCTGGCAGCACCGATTTACTTCAGAGAGAAAGATGGGCATTGAAGACACTCCATATGGAGTTTATCTTCTTCTTGGCAAAAATAGCCATTTGGGCAAGAAACTGTTCTTGCCTGGACTGCTTGATCGACTGGGCATGCAGGACCCATGGGAAAGTGACCACTGAATTTTGCTTGGCAAAATGGTCCTTCAGGTTCCTGCTTCACAGAAGAAACTGCCAGACATTCTACAGGACACAGAGAAAAGTGACTGAGAGACTCTAGGCCTGTGGACTGAAGACAGATGCCCCAACTTTACAAAGGAACTTTGGATGACTGTCCAGGCTGCCAGCTGTCTCTGTCTATTGTCACAAGACTCCCAAAAGTTGCTTGCATCCTTCTCCCATTTCTCAGGTAAGTATATCCTTCTGGGGTCTTTGATGTAGTTGAAGACTAAATAGTTATAATTTTCCTTATAGACTAGATATTGTAACTGTAATTCTTGCTTGATAATTGTTTTGTTAGCTGTAATTTTACTATGTGAAAGTTAAAACCTTCCTTTTTGAAAAAAAGAAAAGGGGAAGTGCTGTGGATATTGCTCTGTATAAATAAAATGCTGATTGGCCAGTAGCCAGGCAGGAAGTATAGGTGGGACAAGCAGAGAAGAGAATTCTGGGAAGTGGAAGGCTGAGGCAGAGAGATGCTGCCAGCCACTACCATGAGAAAATGTTAAGATACCGGTAAGTCAAGAGCCATGTGGCAACTTATAGATTAATAGAAATGGGTTAATTTAAGATATAAGAACAGTTAGCAAGAAGCCTGCCACGGCCATACAGTTTGTAAGCAATATAAGTCTCTGTGTTTACTTGGTTGGGTCTGAGCAGCTGCAGGACTGGCGGGTGAGAGAGATTTGTCCTGACCGTGGGCCAGGCAGGAAAACTCTAGCTACAAATAACTATAAAAAATATAAGCTAGCTTTGATTATTATTGATGATGACATTAACCTAAGTATTAGTTGTTTCTTTAGTAACAATTATTTCTTTCATTGAGTAAATGATTTGACTCCCACTAGTTTTAGCAAAGGAAAGAAGAGTTAATTGGTGAGAAAGCATCTTGAAGTCACAGAAACAGAGGGAAGTTGAAAGGTTGAGCCCTGACTTCTCCCTTCTCTACATGGGTTCAGACTCAGAGGTGTGAAAAGCCTGTCATGTCTGCAGTCATGAATGACCTGGTTTTATATCCTGACTCTCTGGTGA
>CABHPP010087417.1:0-10321 GCA_902168425.1 Peromyscus attwateri | reverse complement strand
TCTCTCAGATTTATTTTACTTGTATGAGTGCTTGGCCTGCGTGTACATGCTTACATCACATATGTACATGGTTGCTGAGGTCCATAGGAGGGCATCAGATTCCTTGAACCTGGAGTTACAGACAGCAGTTTTAGCCACCATGTGGGTGCTGGGACCTGATCCCCAGTCCTCTGCAAGAGCAGCGCCAGACTCTTAGTCTCTCTAGCCACCCACACAGCAGCTCACAACTGCTTCTAATTCATGTTCCAGGGGATCCGGTCCCCTTTTCTTGCCTCCTGGCCACCCAAACACATGTTGTGCTCACACAGACAAGCAGACATGTGTAAGGTGGGAGTGAAGTCCCGAGCAAGTGAAGTGCTGAGTCAATGTGTGTTGTTTGACATGAGCTACGCATGTCAAGTACCAAGGTCTCCAGCCCATAGGAAGCTGGCAAAGGCTTTCTCCCCTAGGAAAAGCAAAGCCTTCTTCTGGTCCAAGGATGGATGATTGACCACTGTGTGTGTAAAAACTAGCAGCTGCAGCTTCCTCCTGGATATTTGAGCCTGAGCCTGCTCACCCACAGAGATCTCCTACCGAGACTAGCTACACACACACACACACACACACACACACACACACACACACACACACACCGTGACTGTACATAAAAAACTGGTACATATGTCTGACCTTTCATTTCCTTGCTGCCCCTACTCAGGACCAAGCCATGCTAGATGTGGCACACACACACAAATAAGTTTTCAAAGTACCTTTGTGATGATTTTATTAAACTTATATGTAAGTAATTTTAAGATAACATTATTTTAAAAAAAAATCACTGCACGAAGTATTGGTCTGATTATGGCATTTCCTAAACAAAAATTGTTTTTGAATCCTGCTTCTCTGTCCTCCTTCCCCGACTTGTGCTCCTTCCACCCCCAGTCTCTTCTGTTGTGATGACCAGTTGAACTTCAGTAAACGTGTTCACACACAGGTCTTTACACTCATCTTTGGATGTTAATTTTCTTTCAATTCCTAGGGAAAAAATGACGACTGGGAAAAAGGAGTGAATAGTTTTCCGATTTTCATTGCCTTGTCTGTTTATTTTCGGTCTGTAAGCGCCGTCTGGTTTATTATTCGCCAGCCGGTGTGGCTGACTGGTCTTCCCATCATCCTTCACAGTTTGGTGATTATACGTTCACCTTCATTTCTTCCTGTCCTCTCTGTGACCTCGCACTCCCCACCTGCTGGACTGCTTTTACATCCTGCAGTAAGTGCCTCTTACCTCAAGTGCCTTGACTTGAAGAGTCTAGCTGACCAACCTCTGGTTACTTTTTCCACATTCCCTCCCCCATCTTCATGCCTCTCCCTAGAGCCTGTTCAACAGTGAACATGCCTCAGGTACTAAATCAGTTTATTAATTTATCTCAGTTTCCCGCTTTTTTTATATTGCTCTGCCCTAGCTCTTTGTTGTCTGGAGATCTCCAGGTGGCCTGGGTGGTACAGCGCAGCCCATGTGGGTTCTGTGAGGAAGTGCACCTTTCCTGAGCTGCCCTAAGGTTTTAGGTCCTTTCACTCCAGTTCTTCTAGAAGCCACCATCTGCTCAAATCTTACTGGAGGGAATCTATGACCTTTCTCCCACTTCCTGCACTGGGCCTTCACCACCACCACCCAGAGTAAGTTTGACAACCTACTCAGCGTTAGATCAGCACAAACCTGAATGCCTAGGAGGTGCTCCAAAGACAACCATCACTGAGATGTACAGTTCTGAGGCACATTCTAACTCTAAAAAAGGGTCCCTAGCAGGAAATTAAATAAGGACATTAAGGAATAGAGATCAAATGGTTATGGAGAGGAAGGCATGAAATAAAGTATCCCACACAGCTTTGAGTGAAGCTTGATCATCTGCTTGTACAGGGTGGGACTTGGAGTTGAACTGTTACTTTCCTAAAACAAAGGTTGTTAACAGTAATTGAAGACCAAGTGTAGCTCTAGTTCCCGATAGAAGACCAGACTCTTCTTCTGTATCTAGAACTGTGAGGGAAAGTCTGTGGGCAGTGAATTGTGAACCGTCAAAGAATTTTCTCCCAAGCTATCCCAAAAGTACCCATTGCGTGCATATTGTCAAGGTATTAAGCTTTTGTGGTACAAAATCTGAAGCTGTTAGAACATGGTGATATGTAAGACCCACACCTGATTTCCACCATACTCAGTGGCTGAGTTCCCTATACCTGTACAAATAGTTGGAAAGCTGGTGGGTACCCTGAGAGGTGTTCATAGAAGGTAGAGTGGGCAATACTAACATTGTAGAGCATTGAGCCAAACGGAAGGCCAAGAAGGCACCAAACCAATGACTGTCTCCTTGCTCTCAGTGTTTTTATGAAGAAAAGATGATGAATGCATGGATTGCTTGGGAGAGTACTGCATAAATGAGAGAAACTGGTAATACTAATTATTTTATTGTCTCTGAAATGGTTGAAGTCCCAAGAATAGGCAAGTTAGGATTTGGACTTCCAAGGGCATCTGTCATTGATTAAAGAATAGGTAAGTGGGGACTAGAGAGATGGCTCAGGAGTTAAGAGTTCTTACTTCTCTTGTGGAAGACCCAGTTTCTATGCTAAGCACCCGTGTGGTGGCTTACAACCATCCATAACTCAGTTCCAGGACCGCTATGCTTTCTTCTGACCTCCTCAGGCACCAAGCACGCCTGTGGTGCACATACATACAGGCAGGCCAAACACCCATACACAGAAAATAAATAAATCTAAAATGAAATAAAGAATAGATAAGTAATTCCAATTTTTTTCCGTTCATTTTTAGAATGTCAGTAAAAATTTTGAATTGAAACTATTCTTTGAATTTTCTTTTATGAGATCATTCCCGTCTCATTTAAAAATATGCTTTGAACATAAGCTCCTGCTTGAACATAAGGGTTAGCCGCCATTTGAATCCATTTAAAGTGTCACTCAGTGTAAAGCGGGTTCTTGAAATATCGTACTGCAATCTAATATTTACCGAGAGCTGTCTCCTTCTGTTCCTCTTATGAGTCTTTAGCAAGAGCTCTGCGTGTGAAGTTACAGAATTGAAATGCCGAAGTGTAGCCCTAATATCACCAGCTACAGAGACTCTTTCGAGACCTGCAGCATGATTGTAATTAGGAAAGTAAATTTCATTTTAAACACTATCAGGAGGCACAACCGGGAAGAAATAATGCAGTGTGCTTTCAGTAATAAAGAATAGATCAATATTTTAAAATGTGATAAATTATAGAGTCCTTTCCTGTGCCTCATAAATATTCCAGCAAACACAGTTGTTAAAGACAGATGTTGCAATGACTAGCAGGGTGGTGTGTTTAAATATAGTTATTCTGCGGTGTTGGGATGCTGTTTTCTAACGTCAGGAGAAACGTGTTATTAAACTCTAGAATTCAATGTGTTATGCTAATGTACTGCTGAGTCCATTTACATTTTATGGAATAATTTTATTTGTTCTGCACTTGCTGGCTGGCAGAGAAAGTGAGCACTGTTTGGTGATATTTTGAAGCTGTAACATCCTCAGCATCTGATTTAGAGAAATTCAACTGTAAATCTGGAAATAAGCATTGAACGCTATCGTCAGTGACTCTGTGGTCCAAACATAGCTTGCCCACCACTTCCCAGTGTACCTCCTGGAAAGCCAGTGTCCCTTTCCAGCCAGTTTCCTTCCACAGTAAGTTGTGGTGACATTTAAGAGGGAAGCTATGAAGACTACAAGGAGATTCATTTTAAATGGCAGCAGTGGAACTGTGAGAACATTCCTGAAATACAGACAGTAAAAAGTGCCTTCTACAGTTAGGATGTAGCATGCTCTGTCCCCTCATACCTATGTGCAGGTGTGTGTGCTTTACATGGAAAGGATGTGCCACAGCTGGTGCTTAATAGCTTTGCTTTTAACCACATCAGCACTTCATGATTTCTTCCTGGCCAATATATAGCACCTGTTGTGTTTTTCCCAAAAGAATATAGATCATCTTATTCTGTAAATGAAGAAGCACCCTGACCTTCCTTTGATTCACAGGAAACATGTACGTTTTTATATTTTATATTTTAAAGTACACATATTTTGTTTTTCTTTTCAGTTGACAGAAATTATATCCACTGTGGAATGGTTAAACCTAAGTAACTGAAAACGCATTACCAGCTGGGTGTGGTGGTGTACACCTTTGATCCCAGTGCTTGGGAGGCAGAGGCAGGCAGATCTCTGTGAGTTTAATGCTGACCTTGTCTACACAGCAACTTCCAGGCCAGTGGGGATTCAGAGGAAGACCCTGTCTCAAAATGAAACCAAACAAATGAGCAAAAATTACCTCCCATGGTTTTCCTTTTAGTGATGACCACATCACACGCAGCAACCATGCTCTGCACTTTTCAGAATATAATGTGTCATTATTAGTTATGGTCACCCCTCTTTATTGAACTATTGAAACTTACTCCTCCAATCTAATAAGAAAATACTCTTTAAAAAACAATATCTCACTGGGTGATGGTGGCTTACGCCTTTAACCCCAGCACTCGGGAGGCAGAGCCAGGCGGATCTCTTTGAGTTCGAGGCTAGCCTGGTCTACAGAGGGAGATCCAGGACTGGCACCAAAACTACACAGAGAAACCCTATCTCTAAAAACCAAACCAAACCAAACCAAAGTGATACTTCCCACTCCGTCCCTCACTACCAGCCCCAGATAACCACCATGTGTTCTAGTTCTAAGAAATCAACTTCTTGGTTTTTTTGTTTTTTTTCTTTATTTTATTTTTAAAAAATTATTTATTTTACATCCTGGCCACAGTTTCCTCTCTCTCCTCTCCTCCCAGTCCCTCACCCCATACCCCTTTTTTCCCACCCCCAAATCCCTTTCTCCTTCTCTCTTTCTGTTCAGGACAGGGCAGGTCTCCTACTGATATCAACAAAGCATGGCATACCAAATTGCAGTAAGACTAAACACCTCCCCATGTATTAAGGCTGGACAAGGTGACCCAGTATGAGGAGTAGGGTCCCAAAAGCCATTAAAAGAGTCGGAGACAGACCCTGTTCCCACTGTTAGGAGTCCCACAAGAGGACCAAGCTACACAACTGTAACACATAGGCAGAGTGCCTTGGCTAGTCCCATGCAGGCTCCCTGGTTGTCAGTTCAGTCCCTGTGAGCTCCCGTGAGCACAGGTTAGTTGATTCTGTGAGTTTTCATATGGTGTCCTTGACCCCTCTGGCTACTACAATCCAGAAATCAACTTCTTAATGTTATATATTTGAGATTGTGTTTCATATGAATTTTAGGATATTTTTCTATGGCTGTGAGAAATGTCTTTGGTACTTTAGGAAGGGGTTGCATTGACTACATAGATCACTTTGGGTAGGGATTACGTTGAATCTATGGATGGCTTTGTCTAATAATAATATTCTTCTAGTCTAGGAATGTGAGGGGTTTTCATTTATTTTTTGGCCCATACCTTAGAATATTTCACAATTAATAGTTGTACAGGACTTAGAATATAAACTATGTAGACAGGTCTTTGCTTTATTCTTAGCCCAAACCAGATTGATTGTTATTAACAAAATCTTTGAAATTCCTTAGTGGCTACAGATACGATGTGTGTGTGTGTGTGTGTGTGTGTGTGTGTGTGTGTGTGTGTATCTGTTTGTTTTTGACTCAGTTTCATGTAGCCCAGAATGGCCTTGAACTCAGTTATAGCCAGAATGACCTTGTACTGGATTTTCAGGTGTGAACCACCAAGTACTTCCTAATTTTGACCTTCATTTATTGGATTATTAACTTCAGACATTATGTGGATGAAACAGGAGTGAAATATAAGGAGATGTCGGACTTGACTCTCTCCTGAGATCCGATTTAGGATTACAGCCTTCCTCTGGTTCATACGTATCACTGTGCCATTTAATGTCTCCCATAAAGTAAGCCTTAACCATCATAATGATTCTCAACTGGGAGGGAGAAAGAGTGTTCACCTACCCATTCTACCAAAAGAACCCATCAGAATCTTCAGGAAGGCCTTCTTCAAAGTATGTCTTCCCTCCAGTCCCCAGCGGGAGGGTGCTTAGCTGGTTGAGACTCTCTGCATGTAATTCATGATGTCACTAGTGGAGAAGTGTTAGGCAGCGGATGTAGAAGGAAACAGACAAAAGGAGCAAATTGACATAATAATAATAGTATATATAAAGGTTACAACAATTAAGTAGCAAACAGTTGTCTTTTTCAGGGTAAGTGGCTTTTTTTAAATCTCTTTATTTTCTAAGTAAGCTTTTATGTTTTTGCTTGGTTATCTATCTATCTATCTATCTATCTATCATTTATTTAGTGTGAGGATTGAACCTAAGACCCAGAGAGCAAGCACTCTACCACTGAGTTGCATTGCCAGCCTTGATCCCTCTTTTTATGTATCCCAGTACTTCATCTTCAGTCCTAGCAGAAGTTTCTCCTTTCTACTCACTTCCTAAGAGTTCTTCTGAGCATTGGTGGGTGGAGACCAGCAACACACAGTAGTGACATATGGACCGATCGGATAGAAGTGTCTTCTGTAGGTGGAGACCAGCAGTGTACAATGGAGATGTGCACTACAGAGGATGTGCATGTCTTTTGCAGATGTGTGCCAGAAAAATGATCATGACGCAGCCTTTCTGACTTTGTTGGAATTGAAAGTCTTGAGTACTAACCCTGTGAACATGCAACCCATCATCTTTCGTGCCTTTAAACTAGATAGAACACTCATAGAGGTCTGGGGTCTGACAGTGTGAAGATCTATCTTACTGCATGCTTTGCAATCTAAAAGTCACAGTGACAAGGATGTGTGTGTCTGAAGGTTGGATCTGCAGCACTCTGAGTTCTCTCTGTAACACCTGAGGGTAAATGAAAAGCCTAAGATGAGAAGTATAATGGAGTTCTCTGTTTATCTACAGACTGCAGCGGAATATGTAAAATCCCGACTCCCGGAGGCCCTTAAACAGCATCTTCAGGATTATGAGAAGGACAAAGAAAACAGTGTTCTGTCTTACCAGACCATCCTTGAGCAGCAGATCTTGTCAATTGACCGAGAAATGCTGGAAAAGTTGACAGTATCCTATGATGAAGCAGGTATGTTTGTTATTAATTCACACACACACACACACCACAGAACTCCTAGACCTGGACTAAATCTGGCCGTTTTTCTGAAGTAGGTGATGAAGGGCAAACTGGACTCATGCTGTACCAGTTACTGGTGAGTTTCTCCTCTGCAGTTCTAGTGCCAAAACTGTTCCGGGCAGTGGCGCTCACATATCAAGTCCCCGTAAGCTTTTGCTCACTGTAAATGGCGTGTTTCTGGCTGTTTATCAGCTGTACTGCTGTTGTCCTAATCTTGTGCAGTCACTTCGGTCTTGAATACCAGGGGGAAAGCTTTACATCAGTAATCGGACAGCTCTATTTGATTTGGGTAATTTCTTTTTAATATCAGAGATTGTGTTTTCCCAGGTGGTACTTGTTTAACCCCTTCTATGTTTCAGCTGGATTTGGCTTTCTTTTCTTCAACAATTCAAATGTTATCTGTTCTCTGATCCCACAGCAGACATTTGGTTGGCTGCATACCCTTTATCCCCTCCATTGGAACTTACCAGCAAAGCCATGGACAGACTCCCTAATCATGCCATTTTTTTTTTATCATTATATAGTCTATAAGCTAAAGCCAATTTTATGGAAACCAAGTGCAATATTATTTAGACTTGTTGAAACCTTTAGTAAAATGGAATTTAAGGCTGGGGTGTGGCTCAGTAGAGTGCTGGCCTAGTGTCCTAATTCGTTTCCCATTGATGTGATAAAATACTGACCAGAAACGACTCAGGAAGGAGAAGGTTTATTTTATCTTACACTCCCAGGTAACCACCCATCACTGAGGGATGTCTAGGCAGAAACTCAAGGCAGGAACTGAAACAGAGACCAGACCGTAGTAGAAGAATGCTGCTTACTGGCTCGCTCCCCATGGCTTGCTCAGCCTGCTTTCTTGTACAACCCAGGACCTTGTCAATGGGTGGTATCACCAACAGTGTGCTGAGCATCCCCCTCCACATCAACCATAAATTAAAAAAGAAATGTGCCACAAACATGCCACAGGCCAATCTGAAGGAGGCAGATCCTCAATTAAGGTTTCCTCTTCCCAGGTGACTCTAGTTTGAGTCAGGCTGACAGACCAGCACACCCAGCATGCACCTGACTCTGGGTTTGATCCCTTGCACCACATAAACTCAGAGCCTTGTGCATCAGACAGGCCTGTGGCATGTTCAGACATGTGCATATGCTTGGCCTTGGCCTTTAGAGACAAATCCTTCAGTGCAGAATTCATCAATGAGCAGTGGAAATAAATAAACACAGGCTTGAGAGCTCAAGGGTCCAAGTTTCTAGGCTTAGTTCTGATGTGATTTTTAGAACATTAATCTCTTAGAACCTCTGTTTTTCATTTCATATAATTGAGCTAATATTCCCTTGGGTTGTTCTAATAATAAAGGATATGATGTTTGATCACGAAGTCCTTAGAAATCATATGGCTGATTAATGCCACTAATGCTGCATAAGGACAGATTTGGATCTTGCCAATCTCTCGGACCATGTTAAGGTGTTCTTAGGGCCCTTTTGCTTGGGAGACAGAAAGTCTTCAGAAGCTTTGAGAAACTAAGCAGCATCTATGTAACTCACAGTGTGAGCTCTGCCTGCCTTTGGTCATTGCTGTCTGTCTGAGCAGGGTGGCAAGGCTGGTGGAGGCTGGATACATGTGGATGAATAAATGACACTGTTTGCTGTAAACCAGAAGGTCCCTACCTCCTCCTCTGTAGCTCATGCTCTACTGATTTAACTAAAGTAAGACAAGACAAATAGGAAAAGATATTGCTACTCAGAAGAAAGCTATTACATTGTAAAAGAAGGGTCCAGACTAGCAGCGAACAGCATCCAGTACTTGAGATAACCACCCCACACTAAGATCCTCATTGGCTTCGGTATTTGGCCTCTTGGCCTCTTCCCATGCTGTCTCGGCTTCTGCTTTCTCACATTTTAAATTAACTATCCCAGTGTTAGGAAGGAGTGGACTGTTAGTTAGGAATGCCCTGGTATCTGGAGAGGTCAATTTGTCCCTAATGCTCACCCACTACAGTGTCAGCCTGAGTGACTTGATGGCAGTTATCACCATCTGTGGCTTCCAAACGTGTAAAATATAATTAATGGGGGCGGGGGATGGGGATCCTTCAACATGTCTACAGCATTGGCTTAGAATCTTTTCTCCTCCCCTGCTCCTGCCTTTAAAAAACAAAAAACAAAACTGTTTTCCTTTCTTTTCCTTTAAATACAAGAAACTTATAACCTTCTTTACCCACAGTCCAAATATCCAATATCCAGCAACCTGACATTCATCAGATACACGGGAAATAAGCAGGAGCTGTGTGTGCAAAGCCAGGCTTGGTAGAACGACCTGTAATCCCAGCACTCTAGAAGTGGGGGCAGGAGGAGCGGAAACTCAAGGTTACCCTCTGCAACGGAGTGAATTTGAGGCTAGCCTGAGCTGTAAGAGACCTTGTCTCAAAACCAGGGGAAACAAATGAAGCCGCTTCCAGACCACGGCACAGAACTTACAGACATGACAAGGACTGGAACCTACACGCTGTTATTTGATGGAGCGCTGAAGTCATTTCCTATCATACTGGACAATGACAAGTCCAAGATGAAGGTGTCAGCAGACTCAGGGTCAGGAATTGCGTCATTGTAAAACAGCCGTTTGTTGCCTGTAACTTTCCGTGCTGGAAGGGCTGAGTGAATCTTCCTGAAGCCCCTGTTATAAGGACACCAGCCTTCCTCCAGAGGGCCCTGCCCTCCTGGCCTGCTCACCTTTCAAGTGGCATCCCTGTGGGGACAAGGTTTTGCTAAGTTACTCAGACTCCCGTGGCTGTCGCATGAGAGCAGCCCTCTCCAAATGGGTGAACGTTAACCTCCTTTGCAGAGGCTTCTGTGTGGTTGACTTCGGCCATGGCTGGGGGCCTGCCATAGGGCAGATATCCTGACAGCAAAAGCACATGGCAGAGTGAAGTTGCTCACTTCATGGTGCCTAGGAAGCAAAGAGAGACGAGAAGGGTCCTGGGGACCATTTCCTTTGCCTTCTTTCTAATAATGCCATGAACCCATTGATGTGTCAACACATTGATTGGATCAGAGCCACCATGGCCCAGTTACAACCATCAGAACCATCAGCTGAGGACCAAGCCTTCAACACATAAAGCTTTCAGGGGAGGGGAGACTTCATATCCGGGTCATCACAGGATTCAACATAGGGATGGAAAAAA
>CABHPP010087415.1:0-13907 GCA_902168425.1 Peromyscus attwateri | reverse complement strand
TTTTTTTTTTTTTTTTGGTTTTTCAAGACAGGGTTTCACTGTATAGCCCTTGCTGTTCCAAAACTAGCTGTGTAGACCAGGTTGGCTTCAAACTCACAGAGATCTGCTTGCCTCTGCCTCTCAAGTGCTGAGATTAAAGGCATGTGCCACCACTACCCAGCTTATATTTTTTTTTATTTTGAGTTTTTAATTTTATTATATTTCTCCCTAGAGCACACCTATTGGTTGTCCAGTGCCAAATAGTCTCCCCTGAAAACATACATGTACATTATATAGACTGAACAATTATATTTAGGAATAGATATGTATGTACATATATACATGTAAAAGCAATTGGTGAACAAAGAGGACATGGATTTGAAGGAGAGTAGGGAGGTGTATGTAGGAGGGTTTGGAGGAAGGAAAGAGAAAGCAGCCATCTTTTATAACCAAGTTCTACTTTCTTTTTATTATTGTTAACATTCCTTTAAAAATAAATAGTCTAAAAAAATGAATGCTTGAAACCTCAACTAGTAATGAACAGTACCCCTTCACAGTAACCTCACGTAAATCGTAGAGACTAGAGCACCTGTCATTGGAAGATTATTAGCAGATCTATGTTGTTTATGGGTATATCTGCCTGATTATGCTTCAGAATGGTTTTGGGGATACATACCGAGCTGCCCACATAAAGAGCAGTAAACAGACAGCCTTGGAACTGAGGTTCCATACTGCTAATGTGTCCTACAGAGGGCTATCAGTGGACACCCTAATCCTCTTGGATGCCTGATGCCTGATCTACCAGAACACAGATGCTGGACCAAAGGTAAATGGTGTAATGACAATGCGATTTGGACTTCATACACCTTTTGTTTTATATCTTCTCAGAACTTTGGGGAGCTTGTCACATGCCCAACACTACGAAAATTTCCAGGCTTCCAAAGGGTTGCTGAGACAGCCCTGCTTACATAAAGATCGGAAAATAGAGGACTGTCAAGTAAAGTGAGCATTCATTAAAACATTAGAACAAAGTAATAAAGGCATTTTAAAAATTTTTACCGAAGAGGGCTACCCAAGAATGTTTTCAAACATCGAGGAATATATCCAACACATAGCTGACATCATAGCACAGAGTATTTTAGCCAGAGGGCAAAGCAACAATTTGAGAAAGTGTCTCATGTTCAATAATGGTCAGTAATACTTCCATGTGTATACTGTAGGATGAATGGGGTGTCTATCGATAGCAAGCCATAGAATGAGGATGAGAAATGTGTTTCAAATAACACACGTGTCATGAAGCCTAAAGAGATAGTGTCCTCACTGTCTCAGTCTATCTTGTGTACACAAGAAGCTGCTTCCTTCGGGAAGAAATTTCAAGCTGAGATTAGCACTCCCACCAGTACCCAAGTACTCAAAGGATTTAAATGACATTGTCGTCTTTGCCAGGCAGCTCTTCCAGCAAGACCTTTCTCTGTTGGGTTCAAGAAGTGCCACACTGCTCCTCCCTCTCACTCTTGGAATGACAGTGTTATGTCCTGAAAGTTAAAGTATAGCTAAGAAAGTCACACCCCTCAGTCCTTCCGGCAACTTGTCTTCTACATTTGGTCCGTGACTTGTGAGAGTTTCTCTTACCTTTTTTTTCTTTTCACGTTCTAATGATGCAGAATCAATAATCATCCCATACAAACCTATCAGTTCCTGCTGCAGCTTCAGTCATCAACCGGAGGGTAAATTGGTGCTTGGGTGTATTGTGTATTGTGTGCTAAACTGTAGGATTTGGTGATTGGTAGGTTAAGTGCATTAAGTGTATCTGTGACTCATATTTTCAACATACAATGTTGATTATGATAAAATTGCAATCAGAAGGCAAGGAGCTCCTATTTTGGGGTTCAGAGTAATGAGAAAAAGGCCAAATTCATTTCAATTCATCTTAGCACCAAATCAGCTCACTGTGAGGATGGGCCTATGGTTCGTGTGGTGATGCAAAGACCTTAAGATTTAGTATCTGTCTTGAATATCACTAGTCTTCTTAGATTCTGCATCCAGTCTCTTTTCTTACACCTAAGTTTTCCATCCAAATTCCTTGATTTTTGTCCAAAGAGTCTTCCCTCCTGAGTGCCTGTGTGGTTAGGTATTATTTCATCACTGCATCCCAGCCCAAGATGGCTGCCAGTACACTGGAGAGTGTTGCTAGAGACAAAAGAAAGCAAGGCTTCTGTTTACTTGATTCTGTGAATCAAAAGCCTCTTCTAAAGGGACATAATAGCTAGCCACTAATCTTTCTTTGACTGTAGCTGCAGAGACACCATGCACATGCGCAGAACCCCTTTGCCCTTGGAACAGCAGTCTGTTAGGAACTGCTCTGCAATTACTTTAAGCCTTTCATCAAGATTTTTCAACTATGAAATAGACTCTAATGATTTTTTTATCCATGTAAGAAAATGCAATTTGTGCTTTCGCTAAGATTGAATAGTAGAAGTTTCCTCCTTCGGAAAACCCAAACAAACAAAAGCCACAAGTCATCAGAAGAACTAAGCTACGTGTTGAAATACTGGGACAGAACTCCCAGTGCTCAGTCCTCCTTCACCCAGCTTCCATCCTCGCTTCATCTCAGCCAAGGAGGCTGCCCAAACAGGAAGTCGTCCGGGAACCTGAAGTTAGTCTCTCACATCTGTCATGTTTGTAACCTGACCTCTTGTCGTGGTCTCCTCAGCATGGTCACATGGTACAGCACTTTCTCAGACACTAACATAAGAACTTTGTTAGTCCTGAGTGGGGCCCTAGCAGGTCTCCCCTCAGCTTTCTAAACTCCCTCTAGGAAAATTATTGAGAGCCACTGGTAGCAAAAGTCCATGAGAGTATACAGCAGTGACAACTA
Organism: Peromyscus attwateri; assembly: GCA_902168425.1. NCBI lineage: Eukaryota > Metazoa > Chordata > Mammalia > Rodentia > Cricetidae > Peromyscus > Peromyscus attwateri. The sequence goes on along the minus strand of CABHPP010087415.1, from coordinate 11,050 downwards.
GAGTTCAGAAGGTCAACCTATCAGAACTCAGGGTTCTGTTCGAGGAAACCATCAAGAAAGGCTATAAAGGAATTACTGCCATTTGAATGAATTGGCTGTCTCTTGTTGTAAACTTCTTGTGTAATAACAGCTATGATTCTCCCCATTTACCGTGCATTTCCATGTTGCATGTACATGTAATCTCATGATTACATCTCAATCTTATGGGCACAACTCTCCCTATACATTTGGGGTAATTGGATAACTGTCCCCAGCTGTGTTTATTTTTACTAACATAAATCTGGCCAGGGCCACTCTCCAGACAAAAGTATTTCAGCTAAGAAACCTTTTTATCCAAGGACAAATGCAGATAAACATTAGCCATCTCACTTACAGATAAGAGAAAATAACTACTAGCATTTAAATCCTCAACTCCTTACCTTCTCCCCAGGTTATTACACAAGACCCTAATTTAAGAGACTTGCTGCTCACATTCCTGGAATGATGTTTTAGCCATTTGCTAGGTACTGAGTTAAGGCAGTTACTTCCCATTGCCCTCAAGGCCAGGCAGGTGATAGGTGCCAAGCTTCTTTCTTGTGCAAATTAAGTTTTAGTTCCTCCTCAGCCAGGTGCTGTTCTTAGATGCCCTAATTGATCTTAGCATTTAGTTGACCCTACTAGGGAATTCCCCTGTAGTCACTCCCCTTTTGGGTTGTAATTGGAAGCTGACATTTATTGCTTTGTGTGTGGATCCTTATCGCCTCTCTCTGTGACCCTGAAAACTTCAAGCTTCGAATTGCTTTGTCTAAGAATTAATTGTGTTCTCTGAGAGCACTGGGGAGAATGGATTTAGAGGAGCAAAGATGAGGACGGAGATGGAAGGAACTAGCTAGAGATGAGAGACCAGCAGGAGGGACCGAGAGGAGCTCAGTGTGAGAACAGAAAGAAACTAGATAGAGTTGACTGAGAAGAATGAAGTGAATGGACTAAAGAACTCCGTGTGCTTAGATTCATTTGACATCCCTCAGATGAGTATCCTTAGCCGCTTGTAGCATCTGTTCTGGACCTGGTAGAATTCTCAGGCAGGCACTTGGGGAGAATTTGTTAGAAAATATCTCTTGGTTTGATCCATGGAACTTACATGAAGGTGGAAGGAGAAAATCAGCTTTGAAAACTTGTCCTCTGACGATGCACATGCACCATGACACGCATGCCCCAACACACCATTGATAACTTTCTACAGTTTGAACCCTGACCTTTCTTATTCCCAGATTGACACTTCGATATAACTAAAGTATTCATTAAGTTGAACTTTAGCCAACAAATCACAATAATATTAGTTAGGGCGAGATCATAACGATTTCTCATCTTTAAGACCCTGCTTGGTTTCTAGAATATTATAAACAACAGACATGACTGTAAGACAGTGTAGCCTAAAGGAGCCTTTAGTGTTCTGTCTGAAAAGATCAAGAACAAGAAGAATAATTTGACTCTACTATAAGGGCACCAAGGAAGGGAATGGGCTACTAACACGTATAACTAAGAAGACACATAACTAAGAAGAGAAGGGAAGATCATGGAAGAGTGATATCTAAGCCTAGATTCAAATGACAAATGAAAAAATAAAACTCATGTAGGGATTCTGACAAGGGCAAGCTTATGTAATGCTGAGACATGAAACCATAGCATATTTGGGGAGCTTCAAGATCAGTGGAATAGAAAAAGTGTTCAGAGCAGATTTAAAAGGGCTACAAAGCCAAATTAAAGAATTGAGACTGTCTGCGTGCAGTGTGGAGCTAATGCAGACTGTTTGAAATGGACAGTGACAGAATGCTTAGAGTTTAGAAAGATCAGCCTGCTCGCAGTATGAAAACTGACTTAGAAGCAGATCCATCCATATGTGCAGACTAGTTTGAACTAGGTTATGTTAACAGGAAAGGGTCCAGTGGGTGAGTTTGAACTAAGGTATTGAATTAAAAATTCTATGGAATAGTAAGTGGCTGTGTCCAATGGGAATTATGCATATTCAACTCTGGAACTGAGGGGAATGCCTAGAAATAGAGTCTACAGAGTCACCAACAAATTATTGACAATCCAAAGCATGGAAATAGATGCTATCACACCGGTTTTAAGGATTAAGAATATCAGAACTGGGAGTACAGACACACCATATGTACTGGAGGAAAAGTTGTGAAGGAACCTGAAGGAAGTGGCCTGAGAGCTGAGAAAGCTAAGAGAAAGTGGTGTCATGGACATCAAGAGATGTCAGAGACAGGAATTAGACTGTGTCACATGAATTCAGCAACCAGAAAATGAGTGATTAAAAAAAAAAATTGGTAGAGTGATGGGCGGTAGATGCCAGATTAGAGAAACGTTGAGGACACAGGTAGGGAGTACATTGACAGCTTCACATGCCCTCTTCCGGCGTCCCTCCCTGTGGCTTTTGCAAAGGGCGGCTTCCAGTGTCTGTCTCACGTCTCCTGGACCTCTGAATCTTCCCTGCCATTTCTTTCTCTCCAGAGTGAAATAAGGCCTGCTCTGTCATTTTCCTTCGACAGAGGTCTTGTTGAATATTTCCACCCTATACCCAGTTTTCTTCCCACCATTAGCTTTTCTTCTCTCTGGTCCCCTCCCAGTGGCCTCTGACTTTCACCCAAGTAGTGATGTCAGAATCATTAACAAAATGTCCTGTTGCAGACTAGGCAGAAAATGAACATACTGTCTCCTCCTGCCAGAGCTTGAACTGATGGCAGAGATGAAAAGGCCAGTCTTAGACTGTGAGTGGCTAGTGAACCCTAAAAAATCATCTTATGAAAAACATGAGGTAACAAGATGCACAAATAAGATAAGGACTGTGCTCATCGCTCAGTGGTGCAGCTACTTGGAATGTATTTGGGTGGATAACAGATTGTAATTTCTTGAAGCCTCCAGGGTACAACCTGTGAGATACAACACCAGAATTGGGGCTCATACAAATACCTGCACACTTAAGACCATTTTGAAGTCTGGGAACCAATCATAGTCTGGCAATATTGCCACAGTGGGAGCTCTCTGTGCTTCATGCCAAATCTTTCTTCATTCTTTGTGTTACTGGAAGAGAACTGTGTTGCAGCTATGTCTAGGTTTTATAAAAGTCCATTTGGAAAGGGTTGTTTGTTTTTCTGTTTAAAGTATAGTTACAATCAGGAGTAATCCTGGCCAGGCAGGAAGAAGACACTGAGGAGTCCAGATCTCCCAGAAGATGCCAAGAGCTCATGTGCTAAACTCCACAGAGCCAGGACAGGCTGATACCAGTCAGGCCTCCTCTGGCTCCTCACTAATCCTGTGCACTCAGGGCATTTTATTTCCTTTTGTGAAAGTGCTGACTTTGTAACCTTTCATGTTTTGAAAAGGTTATGCACCCACTTTCATACCTTTTCCGTCTACAATGGTTAATACTTTTCAAAGAAGCAGGGAACTGGGCTTGGAAGCCTAGTACTCCTTCCCAGAGAACTGTGATCACACCCAAGTTTTCATGCATCCTAGTTTAGACTACCCAGTCTAGTAGATAAATGTGTCCACTGTGTGAGTGATACAGAGTATAATCACAGTTTTTAAAAACTAGTAATTCTTAATAAGATACTGCAGCTGGAAGCACTCCTGGTCTTTGGGGTTTTAAGTGTTTCAGCTGTGCTTTAGGGGATTCTGCTGAAAACCAAGTTCCAGTTTGATAGCCAGCTAGCAGAAGCTAGCTTGTTTCATGCAGTGCTTGTGGGATCTTTTTCCCTGGATGTAGAAGGTAAGTCCAGGTCATTGCAGGCTCCGTTGTTCCTTTGTGTATGTGTGCTATTTTCACATATTTCTCTTCCCCTTCACACATGCCTTCATCTCCCTCCTTCCTTTCCCTTTTCCCCTTCCTTTTCCTCCATTTACCTTTCTTTCCCTACATCATTTCCTCTATCCCTTCCTTAAATATTACAACACCGTTACCAGTCGTGCAAAAGATACAGAGGGGAACACATGAATTACCTATTGGTTTGCCCTCACTGCATTTGGACACAAAGTAAGTGCTGTGAGTGATGATCAGACCTGACCACAGTGTAGAAATAATACAAGTGTACCTTAAAACACACACACATACACACACACACACACACACACACACACACACACACACACACTTCTGTTTATCTTCAGTTCTGCTCTCCTTTTCAACTGTGTGTGTGAGTCAAGGAGATCAAACTCAGATTGGCAGCCTTGAAGGCAGCAGCATTTTCCAACCCGGAGCACTTCAGTGTGTGCTTGCTAGCTCTAGAGCTCTCCCCATCTCCCAGCCCTCTCCTTTCCCCTCCCCTCCCCCTTTCTCCCTCCTTCCCTTTCTCCCTCCCCAAGCATGCCTTTAACAGCTTGGTAGTTAAGTCTAGTACTGAGTGAAAGCAGGAATGCTCTTCCACCATCCTGACCTTGTACTGATTAGAAAAGTAAACAGTGAGAAATTGTAGTTTCACTTAAATAAAATTTAAGACTTCTTGGTGTTTGGGTTTTATTTTTTTAACCCCCCAGATATTAGTCCAAGAATCCTATAATCTTTTCCCAAGGGCAGTTGTTCTCTTTCCAAATAACTTCATACTCATTAAATCTGACTCACTTGTCAATTTTACCCTGGAAATTTTCCTGTGCCTTACTGAAGCCCAAGGCCTTCCTGAAAGTGTGTGTTAGTGTCGCTGCCTGTAGACTGAGGAGTGAAAGTGTGTGTTAGTGCCCCTGCTGGTAGACTGAGGAGGTTTCAGGGCCAACAAATAAGGAATCTTTCTGAGGCCAGGGTCACCCCATTATTGTCATGTGAAAATAGACACTGTATGTACCCAATTAAACAAACACAGAGGGAAACCTTGCATCTTTTTGCTTTCCTTGGCTTATTCTCTCAACTCTTCTTCCTACAGAAATATAGGGTATTTTTCTACTGTAGCATGGTTTGTGTATGAAAAATTAGGTTAAGTGAGACTCAAGTCTCCTCTCCGCTTTAACTGTGTGAGTGACTCACATATATGCTTGGTTTAGTGAAAGATCAAACCATGTTTTCAGTTGACTTGCTGCTGTTCCTTCTGCCCAGATTCGGAGATAGTCATACTTTCTCTGTGCTGTGTCAACAATAAAAATGGTGAAACTGGATAATTTTAGAAAAATAACTGAAAATGCTAGAATTTTTCAAAGATAATGAGCAGATTGTGGGACACATCTATAACCATGTGAGAATCAAGCATTATTAGACAACTTAAGACCATTGGGTGCATGAGCTGCTGATATTTTTTGTTAATTTTGAAATCAAGCATCTCTCTTACTGTAGCATGGATCTGACCAGAGATGGTAATGTAGTACCAAGCGCTCTGAGGGAGGAACAGTAGGAAACACTCAGTCATGGTGTAATCCTACCTGCTTTAGCTGCTCATATTTCTATTTACAGCCTCCTACCCTTACACAGGGGTTCTCACCTCTCCTTTCATTATTCTCGGTGGTCATCGAGGGTATTTCCACTTGCTAGTTGTTTTTAAGTGCATGTATCAATTGTAGCTACTTAATAAGGTATTAAGTAAATAATACTTCAATAAATAGAATCTGAGCATACTTTTCATTGATGCTGATGAGTTTTGTCGCTTTCCAGATTGTACTTTATAGTACCTGAGAAGAGAATTATTTCAAACTTGATGCAATAATTTGTGATTTGGCTTCACAAAAGCTTTCATCAACAAACATTGTAAAGGAAAGAATTCTTTATTTCGTGCCTTAAATGAATGTAAGATAAGAATTGTGTGAACTCACACTCGCACTGCTTAGTAGGCTGGCAGAGCGCCCTAATGAGTCACACCAGACAAAGCAGTGCAGCTTGCTGGGAGCACGGGGAGAGGAGCATGTTTGGGGGCGTCATTTTCACCTCCATTTGTTGGAGAAAATGGGTCGTAATTGGATGTCATGGAGCCTTTTCCTTCCTTATAGAAAATGCCTTGATTGGATTTATCATTCTCTCTGTTTTACATTTAGTTTCCACAGCAAACAGTCTTAGGCTTGAAATGGTTTGATTACAATAATTCGTGCCTTATTCCTTCCTTCCTTCCCAACCCCATCATTTGAATACCATCTCCCAGCTTAAGCAGCAACACTAAAGCTACCAGGGTGGATTCTGTGGGGTAAAGTCACTTCTGTTCGCTCTCATTGTCAACCTGAGTATTGCCACACTACCCAGAGTTGCTCTCATTGGGGGTGGGGGTGGGGGGACTTGGTGCTTCATTTTTTTGTAGTAATTTGAGTTACCCAAACATACCTTATTGTTAATATTTCGCATTTAAGATAACAATAACATTGTTTTACTATTAACTAGAAAAGTAGAAACCAAGAGACTTAAAACCCCTAATTTCAGTTTAGTCCTAATAAGCAGACCCCACCTTCCATTTCTGCACCGTGGGGAACTTTCTTCCCAGCATGAACTGGCATGTGTCTGAGAGTGCCTCAGCCTGCCTTGAAATACATTCTCTTCCAAAACAGTGTTTTCTAAAAGCTGGTTAGCCAGCTTTTGACTGTTATAGTAATTATTTAAGGCGAGTTTATTTTCAAAGAAAAGAGGATTGTTTGGGCTCATAGTTCTAGCAGTATATGCTCTGACCAGGGTCCCTTAAACTCCAGCAATACCATGGTAGGAACAGGAGTTTCTCTATGATTCTTTCCCTCCTAGAAGTCACAGGACTCCACCCTGGCCTCCTAATCCAATCACTTCCAAGAGGCTCAACATCTAAATGCTGTAGATGGAATAAGTTTCCAGCTGTTTAATGGCGTGAGCATAAGACTTTGGGAATTAAATGTCTCCATTAGAATGGGGACAGAATATACTGAAAGAGAACAAAAAGATGACAGTGCTGCTAGCTCTCCCTCGTGAGATCCATGACAAATGTAGCCCTTTTGCAGTCCTTACAGTTGTGCAGCAGTATGAGAATGCCATGCATTACCTTCATTTCTAATGGAAATATGAGCAAAGAGAATACACACCAGGGGTAGTTATAGAGCTTTCAAGCACTGAAGTCTTGATATTAATAGTGAACAACCAGCTTATTATTAGTAGTTTATTTTATTATTAGTTCACAGCAGTTTGTTAGATACCATGATACAGGTGAGCGTTGATATAAGACTAGTTGTGACACCTTAAGAGGTACTTAAAGAATCAAAAAGGGAATGGGCTAGTGGCAGGATGATCATTTAAGAAGCAAACTAAAGGTATTGTCTCTATTAGCAGAGGTATTTTCACTAATTCCTAAGAGAAAAAAAGTAACAGTTAATGAGTTTAACCCATCTAACGTCATGCAGACATTAAGTATCAGAACCAGGCATTTGAACACACACAAGCTCTAAATCCAGATACCCATGTTCTGAACTATAGTTAGTTAAGGGTGTTGTGTCCATTTGGCAGGGCAGAATGAAGAGGTTACCATGGGGATGTACAACAACTGTCAGTTCCACCCAATCTGGAAACCTGAAGTCCCTGGTGCGACCATTGTATACCGTTGTGGTGTTGTTTACCTGTGGCGATAGTTGTCTGGCCATTTCAATGACCATGTAAAGGAGAGTCAGTGAGATTTTTTTTTTAGACCGATTAGATGAAAATTACAGTGCAGCCAAGCAGATTTCACTGGGTGCCGTGAATAAAGGAAAACATCTATGAGATTCCTAATGGGAAATCTAAGAAGACAAGTTTAAACGAGGATAGAAGAGGGGGAAGATTGCTCAGTGGACTAAGTGTTTGTTTGCAAGCGCGGAGACCCGCGTTCAGATCCCGGAGGAGTCGGGGGAGGGGGGGGCGGGACAAATAGTAACAACAACAGACAAAGCCAGGCCTGGACTGTGTGCCTGTAACCTCAGTGCAGAGGCTCAGGGGTTAGTGGACAGGAGGAGTCCCTAGGGCTTGCTGGCCAGGCCTGGCTGGATTGGTGAGCTTCAAGCTCAGTGAGAGAGACTGAGAAAGACACCAGCCTTGATCTCCAGCCTCCACACCTGAGCCTGGTGTGCTAATACACACACACATATACACTGGACCCAGTGTGCAGACTCAGAGTGTCGTTGGACTCTACTATATTAGAAACTGGAGGAAAACTGCTATTGTACCTGCAGACTGTAAAGAAAAAGAATTGGAAGGATGCACCTGTGGAACTTTATATCCAGTTCCATACCTGTCAAAAATACCCTGAAAGATATTTGAGAAGAATTAGAGCATGTTGCCCACATAAAGAAAATACTTCAAAGATCAAAGGGCTAAGAATAGAGGTATCAAGACAGAACAAAGAAATAAAGCAAGAGAGCAATGAACCATGGACACAATCAAATCCAAAACAAGGAGAGACAGCAGTAACGTGAGGGCAAATAAGGTTTCTTGAAACAATATTCATGATAAATACAGTTTAGGAAGATTTTTAAAATAAGGCATACTCAAGTATTCCAGCCAAATTTGAAATTAACGAGAACAAGAAAGGTGAGATAAAATGAGGTTGTTCCAAGTCTTGTTGACCTAGCTCAGACTCAGACAGGGTCCATGATTGTCACTTCCGTCTCTGTGGACCCCTGTGAGCCTTGCACAGTTGATTCTGTGGGCTGTGTTCTTGTGGTATCCTCAACTCTGGCTCCTAGAATCCTTCCTTCTCCTTTTCTTCAGGGTTCCCTGGCTTCACCTAGTGTTTGGCTGTGGGTCTCTGCATCTGCACCTATAGGTTGCTGGCCAATGCCTCTCTGATGACAGACAACTGGGATAAGCAGTGATACTGTTGCATAGCTTGGTGTTCTTGTGGGACCCCTAGACTCAGGAGTGGGGGTATCTCTGAGTCTTTTGTCTGTGCTTAAGACCCTTTCCCTTCTCCTAAGTCCCTTCATCCAGCTTGATATGAGGGTTTGTTCCTAGTCTTAGTGTAATTGTTATGCCATGTTCAGTTGATATCCCTGGGAGACCTGCTCTTCTTTTTTTTTTTTTCCCTTCAGGAAAATGGAGGGGGAGGAGTGGATCTAAGGGACAGGGGGAGTTATGGGGGAGATGGGGGACTGAGAGAAGTAGAGATGGAGAATTAAAGAATATATAAAATAAAGAACTATATATAAAATAAATAAAAATATAAAAATATATAAAGAATTAAAAATTTAAAAAGTCTTGTTGACATGTGTGAGGAACAAAAAAAAAAGTACAAAATTTATGTGGAAGATGTCTTTTGAAATTTCCACCTTACATGACCACATACAAAAGTTGATAGAATACTTAAAAATAATAGGTAGCACATAGTTTTAGGAATAAAACTTAAACCTTAACTGCACTAAGCTGTAGAGAGACGAACGTGTAAATATGAAGGCGATTGGAAATGGAGGGAAAACTTGCATTGCCTCTCAGTACGTGGGAAAGGTCGGTCGGTATGTTCTCGGAAGGGGATGGACAGTGGGGAAACATCTAAGGAAAGGAAGAGACCAATCAGTGTGCTTGATTATAAAAGCTTACATGTTTCATAAATAATGGGCCTTTCAAGGAGCATAAGCAAAAATCAACATGCAGTTGGCTACATGAATGCCCTTAATAACGTTCAATGAAAAATAGACTTTATAGGCCATATTTTCTGATCATAAGCTAAGCCAACAATATTAAAAATATATAATAAGTAACTAAAGCTTTAGGCACACTCTGTTACTAAGATCAAAGAACATGTACAAAAGTAAAACTATAAACTACCTAGAGGTCAGTGAAAGACATAATTTCCAAGCTGTATTATACTATGTAACTCATATTCAAAAAACAGTTATAGTTTTAAATTCTTCCTTAATTAAAAAAGAAAAATGTGGCTGAGTGTGGTAGGATACAACTCTAATCTCATTGCTGGGGAGGCTGAGGCAGGGGAATTAGTGTAAGATTGAGGCTGGAATATGTTCAGTGAGTTATAAACTAGACAGGGCTACATAGTAGATGTCATCTCAAAAGACCACAAAAGATGAAAAATAAAGTAGTAATAAAAATTACATGTAAAAAAGAAAGAAACTCAGAAGAATTGAGAGTAAAGCCTGAGTCATGGAGCCAAGAACCAGATGTTCATGTACATCCTGAACTAATGTCTCAGCAGGCCAATCCTAGGTGTGTGAGGAAGATATGCATGAGAATGGAGTTATGTGTGATTCTCAGACATAATTACAGTGCTGGTCATTTCTCTCCCTTCTGTTATCTCTCTGTCTCTCTCTGTCTCTCTCTCTGTCTCTCTGTCTCTCTCTCTCTCTCTCTGTCTCTCTCTCTCTCTCTCTCTCTTTTCAGTTTCCTATCTAGAAACAAAGAGACCATGTTGGGAAAAGCATGCAGGATTCTGTTACAGCATAATCCTGAAGCTAAAGGGGATTTTGTACTCAGGCTACCTGTCCTTGAAACTTCTACTCAAAATTACATGAAGAGAGTCAAAGATTTTAGAATACTGAGTCACTGAGAAACGACTTTTCGAAAGTGCAGAAGAGACCTCCCAGCATAGCTGGGTTGTAGTTATGTGGACTGATGGGATGGACTCGTACTAAAACATATGCTTTAATATATTGGTTTTACTTTCAATACTCTGTTTTCATTGTCTTTTGATCATTTTACCTTGCCCCAAGGCTCTGTCAGCAGCGAAGTGTAACCCCTGAGCTTAAGTAAACCGAGACTTGTATCCCATTCTGGAAGTCGGCATTTAAGAGTGTGAATGTGGGAACTCTTTAGATGGCTGCCGGTGTTTACTTCATGATTAAAGGAAAAACTTTGGCCTCTCAGCTCCCTGCTGATAGGGATGATTAAAGATCAACACTTGGCTTGTCTATTTTTTTATTCATCTTGAATAAGTTGCAGGCATTAATATATTTGAATTATTTGAGTTTTGAGTGGTATTGGTGAAAAACAGGGCAATAAGGTAGAAAGTACTAATTGCTTTTCTAAAAAAAAAAAAAAACAAAAAACAAAAAACCAGCCAGTAGTGAGAATACTAACATCTGCCCCTTCATATGTTCACTGTGGGTTAGAAAGTGATTGTGTGTGTGTGTGTGTGTGTGTGTGTGTGTGTGTGTGTGT
>CABHPP010087412.1:0-28864 GCA_902168425.1 Peromyscus attwateri | reverse complement strand
ACACACACACACACACACACACACACACACACACGGGGACAATTATGAAAATGAGAAAGCAAGAACAGCACAGGTGCCAGGTATGCACACTCACAAGCCAGACACTTGTCACAATCGCCACTAACGGGGAAGACGGAAGTCTGGTTGCCCAGCTGCAGTAACAGAGGAGCAGCTGCAAGAAGCATGGCAGCCGGCTGCACCCGGGCACTCTGTTCACATGACCTAAGTCACCCAACCCCACTGCTGAGGACACGGCCAGTCCAATAGGACTGCCTGCTCACCCAGCACCAGGAATGAGAAAGGAACTACGAAGGAATTCAGTATGAGAACCGTGCAACCTGTCGGTAAATGTTGACCTTTTAGAAAGGGTAGATGAAACACCCTGACCTCACAGTGATGGAGGGTTTCTATCCGACCCGGGACAACTTCCTACACAATCTTAATTTCTGTAGATGTGGCCTGTAAAACTACTCTTCTAAAAGTCTCCTTCATTTGCCTTTTGCACCTCCTACTAGGGTCACCTAATCTGAACATGGACCATACTTCTTCCCACATGATGACCTGTGAACAACCACCATATATATATGAAATCTGAAATGTCTTAAGTACAATACCAAAAGATACAGCCCCCAAAGGTCCAGAAGCTATGACCACCCAAATAAAAAGGACCATTTGCTAGATTTTAATTCAAACAAATTCAAATTTTAATTTAAAAGATGCACTAAGCCATGAATATTTGAGTGTGAGCAAAGAAATGATTTACGCCTAGCTATGGAAGAAGTATTTAAATTAAAACTTATGTTCTTTATTTCATAAACTTTGAATAATTTGAGCTACTTGCAAGTTACTTAGAGGAGAAATGCTTTTCAGAACCAGAAAAAGATAAGATAGAAAATAAGACTAAAGTCAAAACAGTTGGGAAAAAAAAAATCCTTTCTATTTTATTAGAGTATAGTAGTACCATGCAATGTTGTTCTTTCCTATTCTTAAATATGTTCCAGAGCTACAGAGAAGCACTAAGCATATAAAAGCGCTATAGACCCTCCGTGTGGCCTTTCACGCCTGAGAGAGATGCCAGGTGGGGCTCCTGAAGGCTGTGGAAGGGGACCCGGAGAAGACTGACAAGACAATCCTGAGTACCAGGACAGCCTGAGGGGCACATGGAAGGAGCTGTACACGCGAAGGGGAGGGAACAGTAGGATCACACACAAATGGAATGAGCATGACAGGAAACGGGAAGCCAGCACCAGCAAATCACAGGACATCCCATAATCACCCAGCTTTCTGATCATGTGTACTTTTGACCTGTAAAGATGAGGAAGATGAGGGACTTGTAATTGAGAACAATTTATTCATCACCTAGCGGGTGAACACAGGTCTATGGATCACCCATCTTTTTCTTGCTAAACAATACCAGCAGGAAACTGACTGCAGAGATACAAAGCTCAAAAAGATAAACACTTTGGCTCACCTTAAAGTACACATAATGATATTCTGAACTATGTTCATATATTGCCTTTGGCTTTCAGTATAACTACATGAAAAGGAAATTATAGAAATGTCACAGAAGAGCTGGGCAGTGGTGGTGGCACACGCCTTTAATCCCAGCACTCGGGAGACAGAGCCAAGCGGATCTCTTTGAGTTCCATCCTGGTCTACAGAGCGAGTTCCAGGACAGGCTCCAAAGCTACGCAGAGAAAGCCCGTCTCAAAAAAAAAACCAAAAAAAAAAAAAGGAAAAAAAAAGAAAGAAAGAAATGTCACAGAAGATGGCGTAATTATTTATGATTTCAAAACAGAATTATTCAGCAAGACTGCGCAGCTGTGCTGTGGGAGAATTTCCCAAAGCGCTTTTTCATTCCTGCTTCCCCTCACTGCCTCTACTAATGAGGGCCCTGATGAAACTCTCCTCTAGGTCTAAAAAGATAGCCTTTCCTGTTCTGGCAGAAGAGCCATGGTGCTTGCAGAGAGCAGCAAATGATCCGGAGAAAGAAGATAAAGGCGTTGGCCCCCAGCACACTGCGTGACTGATGGAAGAGGGCACTTGACTCTGCTTCCTGTTTGGTACCCCAGGCAAGGGGTCAGGTACCTGGTTCTGCCTGGTACAGACTAAACACAGAATTCCCCATGAGTCTGTCTGAGGCATCTGCCAGATGGGTCTTCATAGCAGGAAATGGGTTCTGGAGCAAGCACAGGCCACCGAGCAGGTTACCTGGTTCAAGTGCAAAGGAGCCTCCAAGTCAGACCTAAGGCAAAGTGACTCAGAATGGGCCTGTAGTGGTTAATTTTCTTATTGCTGTGACTACACACTGGACAAGAGACAGCTCAAGAGAAGGGTTCATTTCAACTCATCTATTTCAGGAGTAGTCCATCATGATGGGTAAGGCAGGTTGGCAGGAGTGGTTCTCCCCTGTGGAGTCAGGAACGTGAGGTAGCCCCCTACTCTCACAAAGATGGACCAGGAAGTAGGGCTGGACTGTAAACTTGAAGGCCAAGCCCAGCAAGCCACTTTCTCCAACTAGGCCTGAATTCCAAAGGTTCCACTATCTTGCAAAACAGTGCCACCAGCTGGGGACCGAGTATGTGAATGCTCACACAAGGAAAAGTGAATACCCAAACTATACCACTCCAAGTTTACTGGGTGCTGTCCTGAGAATCAGTGAATCAGGAAGAAACGAGGCAGAAATCACCCAAGGGTACTGAAAGGCAGAACGGGATGAAGACCACGGGAGGCAGAAGCACCTCGACTTTAATCAGAAAGGCACAACCACAGAAGCCACATTCCTCCCCCAGACGCCTGGAGAAAGAAGGCGAGTAGGCCACTAGGGGGAACCAAGCATTTCCAGCCAAGACACATAGAACAACTACGAAGACCTCGATTCACATCATAGGCTGCCGTACCATTTCAGTATGTTTTCTCTATGCCAACCAGAGGCTGTGACTCCTCTAGAAAAAACAAAGGAAGAATTCCTGCACATTTCCAAGTTCATCAGTGAAACCTTTCAGTGCAGGACAGAAAAGCTGGTGGTACACAAAGAAGAGTCATGGTCTTTTATCAAGAGACCCAAGTTGTACAAGAATTGGCATGACAGGGTACAAACCATGCATCACAGCAAACCACAGCTCTTCCAGGAAGGCAACATTTGCCATGGGCTAGCTCAGCTGCAAAGTGAGGAATAAAAATACTTCTGGGATCCAAGCTATGTATACGTTTAGAAAAGCAGATCCTCCATCAGGCAACAGTAGCAGATGGCCCTACTAAGCATGTACCAGAAATGGAACTGCTATTGCCCAGGAGAGCATTTGAGCGCTGAAGCTGAGACACTGGGTACCTGTACATAGCAGTGGGTCTCTGCCAGCAAACAGCAAGAGTTTCTTACAAACCCAGGAGCTTATTAATAATTAGGAAAGTGGAGCTTACGTTAACATACGTAGAGATTACTTTCTTAAACCTACATATAATTTCTGGGTGTTGTTGTTGTTATTGCAAACAAACAAAAGACAAAACTGAACTCTCTTCAAAGCAACAGTGCGACACAGCTGGCTGTTCACTCTGCCAGTCCTCAGGACAGAAATGCTCACTCTCACATGACACAGGAGAAAATAAAAAGCACACTTCGGCCATGCTTTCCGTGAGGTATGGCCAAACGACAACACTCTAGCAAAGGAAATACAAGGAGAAGCACTGTGTGGCAGCTTCTAGAACCTTTCCTTCTCCTGCTTTCCTTCCTCCTCTTTTCTACTGGCCAGGAGGCAGGCCTGAGAGATGGAGCCATCCTAGGCCACAGGCGGCAGCTGAGAGCAAGCTGTAAGGAGCCTAGGTTACTCCTGATGGTGCGTCTATCCAGGCTGGCTTTGCAGTGCCTTCTGCTGGGATTTCCTATCATTTAAGATGCAGTGTGTGTGTGTGTGTGTGTGTGTGTGTGTGTGTGTGTGTGTGTGTACACGTGCACACACACAAGAGGGTATTAGATCCCCTGGAACTGGGAGTTATGGGCGGTCGTGAGCCACCTGATGTAGGCACTAGAATTAAACTCTGGTCCCTTGCAAGAGCAGCAAGCATTCTTAACCTCTGAACCATCTCTTCAATCCCTGAACTTTATGTGAAGGAAAACAGGTGAACGTTCCCTTTCAGCCATTATGATTTGGCTTTACATTTCACACTAGTATTCTCATTAGACAACTGTAATCCTACCCCCAACTATGATGTTTTCCAGCAAGCCTGCCTCTGAAAGCTTGGGAGAAACGCAGACACGATTTACAAATCAAAGATAAGTAACTCGCTGCTCTCGAGCCAGCACAGGAACAGAAAGCACACGCTTTACCCATGCATATCAATTTCCCTCTCTCAAGGAAACAAATTCTCTAACTCAACTAAAGGAATGTTAGCAGGACCATACGTACGTTTCTCAGCCTTCCTTGAGCAGACATGCTCTGCCTGAGTTCTGACTCCCATGACGTGAACAAAAGTGACAGTATGATTTCAGAGAACCGTCTTCACAGGGAAGGACAGTTCCTTGCCTGAACTCTCACCCAGGAGGGCTGGCACGAAGTACATCCAAGAACCATGTGGGGGCAAAGCAGTAGGGGGGGAGGGGGCTTGGGTTCCTCCAGTTACTACCGCTGTGTAACAAAACACCCCAGAACTCAACTGTATAAAGCAACCATATTGTTATGAATATAAATTCTGTATATCAGAAATTCAAAACAAGGCATAGTGGGGACAGCTTGTCCCGTGCTGTCAGAGCCTCAGCAGCTGAGAGCTAAAATCCTCTGCAGGCATTCTGACTCACATGTCCAGTAGTTGACACTCACTATCAACAGGGACACTGGGGGCAACAGAGCACTCACAGTTTCTGTGTGGCCTGACTTCCCTAGACAATGAATGGCAGCCTCAGGGACCTCAGCCACAGGTCCCAACCACAGGAGCTTTCCTGACCTTTCCTGTCCTAAGCATGGAAAACACAGAATGCCACTGATCCTCTATTCCACTAGATAGAATGACGGAAATACTTTATCAAATTCAAGGGGGAAGGGACAGCAAAGACACTCAGCACATTTAAAAAGCACAGGCCTCTCAGAGTGAGCATCATGTCCCCGTGATGACAGCATGGGCTGCATGAGCCCCTAAACTCCCTTCTCTGGACTGCTCCATGAATGGAATCTGAAGTGATCTTTTTAAACCACCCTTATTGTGGGTCTCTGTAGAAAATTTAAGTATCTATATAACTCCAGTATTTAAAAACAAATCATCAAACAAAACTAGCAAACATATTTATCCCAAGAAATTAATTTTATAATAAAAGTGACTCTGTGGTCACAGTTTATTCTAATATGTCAGCTGCTGGCATATTTCCTCCATTCAAAATTATTAACGAGTATCAGAAATGCCTAATGTAATGTAATATAATCACTTTACTAGTCATTTGCATGCCAGAGATTTCCCCTCCTGGCTTAGTAGACCGAAGGGATTTCTGAGTGGAAACAATAAATATGCTGACATGGCCAAAAAAAATGTAGTACAAAAATTAACATTCCAGATGTGCTGTGTGCATCGAAGTGAAGATGCCTAGAGCCACTCCTGTCACAGCAATGTCCCCCATAGACAAAGTACCTGAAGTTGTAAAGTGAAGAAGCTAACAAGCTCACAGCGTAGTTTCTGCCTCATCACTCACAGTACACTGGACATATCATCCTTTCTGGTTTTTAAACTAACACACAGTGCGGTTTCTACCGCCTCACACCCTGTCACAGTTAAAACACAGAGGATCCTTAGTTCCTTCAGGCAGTAGAAATCAGTGTGAGAGCACACGAAACTAACAGAAGATTGTAAAAGATTGTATTAAGCATCTCCAAATACATTCAAACCTGAAATCTATTGAGTAACACGCACAATGCAGGAAAATGAGGGCTTTGGAAACAGAGAAAGTCAAAAATTCAAGTTCTAGAAATAACCAGCTTGATAAGCCAAGGAAAATTACCCTTCCTCAATGAGAGTCCACAGTGGAACCAGGAGCCAATAACCACCACAAGGATTAAGTAAAACACCTGGCCCCAAGCAGATGTGGCACACACTGGTTCTCTGTGAGTTGAAAACCACTCGACCACTCAGTGGGCCTGTGTGCCACCCAATCTCTCTGCAGATCTCTCCACACATCACAAAACCCCCATTCCCACTTCCCAAAGGCTGTACAAGACTGTGGTGCAATTTTAACAAAGAGACGACAGGGCGTGTTTATTTAATGAGAAGAAGCACGGGTTCCCTGTTATTAGACCATCCCATAAGCACCTGATGGAGGGGAAAGCATCCTCAAGAGAAAGAGCTTTCTCTTTTCTGTCTTCCAAACCACAGTCAGGGCCTGGCACTGTGCAACACAGTTTGATCTGCAGGCTGGCATGGAGCACAGTGATGGCCAGAGTGTGGTGACTGGGATCAAAAAGGTCCTCCGTACAGGCTTGTATTTGGACACTCAGCACCCAGTTGGTAGCGCTGTTTGAGAGAGTTATAGAACTTTAAGAAGTAGAGCCCTGTTGGAGGAAGTAAGTCACTGGGAACAGACTGAGAATATACAGTCTTGCTCCACTTCCTGTTCCCCCTCTCTGCTTCCTCCTGTGTACATGGGGAAAAAAAGTGATGAGCCAACTTCTTGCTCCTGCTGATGTGCTATGTCTCCCCACCATCAGGGACTCTATCCCTCTGGAACTGCAGGCCAAAGTGAACCCCTTCTTCCTTGGGTTGCTTTAGGTCGTGGAATTTGACCACAGCACCAGGGGAACTAGGCCAGGTGGCCAGGCGCTGACAGCACTGCTCTTCTAATGGCGCTGTGGTTTCCTGGATGACTGCACCTGCACAGTGCAGGTTGTGACTGTGGTCACCACAACCCCACCCGTAAAGGAAGGAGTTAGCAGCCTAGGAAAGGTCTTAACATCACTCTTTTAGGGAATTTCTTATTCTGGAAGATCTCAGCAATTATCAGTTCATAATCTTCTATTTCTAGCTCTCTTCATTTTTTCCCTGCTGTAAATTGTTTGGAAGTCAATCACAGATAGCTTAATGTGTCACAGCAAAAACTGCTTAATATCATGGGGAAAGTGTCTAATCTCCACCCAGTAACCTATTCTACTTGTGGTTTTTGTTTGTCTCTGAATTCCAATGAGGTCAAATGCCTCTAAGTTAACTGATGCATCTCTCTAGTCTCTTTCAAACTACAGGCTCCCTTCCCTCTCTCCTCTTCACCAACTCTCGTTGCCATCTATTTGCTGAAGTCATTGGATCATTTGTCCAGTGGTTTCCCAGTCTGAATTCTGTGACGACAGACCACGAACTATATGTGTTATAAAACAGAACTTCGATGAACAATAGGACTCAGGCACACATAATAAGGTTTTTCTTTTTTCTTCTCTAAGTTTTAGATTTTTAACATTCACACACTATTTCTATATATAATATCAATATAGTTGTTGAGATACAGTTATGCTATAGATCTCAGGCTAGTCTTGGAGTCTGATCTTCCTGCCTCGGGCTCCCGAGTGCTGAGACTGCAGGGGTGTGCCAGCATGCCCAGGTAAATCACATTCATCCTCACGCTCTCTCTCCCTCCATCTCCATTAGCAATCATGGCCTAGATAGCGTCAAATGTTATAAAATAGTAGGTCCTTTGTTTATCACTCTTTCTTTGCTTAACACTAGATTATTCTGTAAGGAGAACATCACATCTTTTCCCTCCGCAGAGCAGGTTCAGCTCTCACAGGTAAATGTCTGATCCTTCCCAGTTTAGAAAATGATGATTGCTTACTACAGCTAGCACAATGGAGACCCTGGCAACAAAAGTAGCTACCACAGTTAGTTAATCTCTCATTCTATTGGGCATGATAAATTTAATTCAGTAGTTATATACATCTCGATTGACTTTGAAAATTATAAATTTATAAACTCAAGTTCCAGTTGCTTTTGGGATACTATCTTACAAGGACACCAACGTACAGTATGGCTCATTAAGGAAGGGAATGGCTCAGATGCCTTTAGCCTACTGGCTATGGGTGAGATAGGACCTCTGTTGGTCTTTTCTGTATCGAACACACAGATTGCAAGCCCAGTGCCACTTTGAGATCTTTGGCAGCAGTTAACTCTGCAGCTCACACACGATTGAGCCTGTATGAAAATGAGTATTCAGAGACGGGTAATGCCTGGGGGGCACTCAACAACCTAAGACAGAGCACCTGTGTGGCCTGGGCAGGCGTCTCCATGACGGGTAAGGTGACCTGCTGACGTCCCACGCAACCCAAGTCAGAAGCTCATTTTTTAATAAAAGGGGGACCTGTAGGGCTCTGGCCCCCGTTTTGGGTAACTGTTGCCTTGCTTGTGGACCTTGACCTTGATATCCTCCCTATGCTAATTCCCTGCCAGGTTACACCCTCCTGAATGCTTAAGGGAAGTTCCTTGCCTGGTACCCTGAATAATGGGCATTAACAGATTAGAAGCAAGATTGTAAAACATCAGTAGCGAACTTCTGCCCCCCGGGGTCCTCCCATTGTGCTGTAAGCCTGTATTTAAGACCTCCTCCCCCCTTAAATAAATGACATTCAGCATTTAAAATTAATATATATATATTATATAATTGAATGAATACTGCGAATGTAATCTATGAATACCACAAATGTGATTAATATCGAGTGTAATTAATGAATATCATGAGTGTAATTTAAAAAATAAATAAATGAAGTCAAAAAAAAAAAAAAGAAAATGATGAGTTGTTTCCTGAAATCCTCCAGACTAAAGAACAAGAGACAGTGGGGAGAAAAAATAACAACAGTGGGGGACGCCTGAGACCCCCAAATTTCTAGACTGACAGACATGTTTTGAGTTGAAGAAAACACAGGAGAGGAAATAAACAGTATGCTTAATTATTAATATACCAAGATTAAATAAAATGATATAGTACTCTAATTTTGTCTTTTATATTTCTGCTTCTTGGTTCTGGTATAATTCCTTTAGCTTATAACTTAAATCTTTGATTAAAAACGGACGCTGTTTAAAAAAAAAAAAACTTAAGGAGACTTGGAGAAAAACAGTTTTTTTCCCTTTTAAGAAGGAACATGTACTGTCCACGTTAGAGAGAGCTCCACAGCATCAATAAGAGAATGACCTAATATAGTAAGCAAAAAGAATTCTTTACAGAACCAAAATAATCTTATTTTTCAAAAAAAAAAATGAAAACACAGAAGCACAAATACATAGCTGCATATGTATGAAGAGCACAGAGAAAGGCCTGGATGCTGAGTAACAAACTGTCAAAGCTGATAGGAAAGGAAGAGGTGAGATGCAGAGGAAAAGAACCAGCATCAGTTCGCTGTCCCAGGGTATCTGTGCTGCACCCTAAGTTGACTGATGGCCGGAAACTGACAGCTCCTTTACCTAAGTGAAACATTCCCAAGGTCCAGTGATGATTCGGATTCCTCTGTTCCTACCCAGAGACATGAAGACATAGCAGAGCAGCAATGATGAGACAGAGGAAGGTCACATGACAGAGCAAAACTGACACGAAGAAGAAGGTCGCCAAGTCCTTGTCGGGCACTTCTGAGAGAACGATTACCAGGAAGTGAGAAGACTACAAAATCATGCCCTTAGCCATGAGCAGGGCAGGCTGGGACTATTGATTAGTTAATGCCTTTTACTCTCTCCCTACAAGCCATGGAAGGAATAACAAGCTTGGACTTTTCATTCTGCACACAGTAGCCATGAAAGGAATAACTGATTTATTTTAGGAAGGCATCAGGATGTTTCTTTACCAAAAAGTATGCACCACAGTTCTGGAATTCTTCTGCTCATTTATATTGTTATACCCTTACATTACTAAGTGATTTTGGTAACTTATTTCAATTTTTAAGGATAGAGCATTTCATGACTATCTAACTGGCTCAGCCAGAAAGCTATGATCACCGGTTTTGAGCCACTAAAGGAGAGTGTTACAGAGACAAGGCAATGCCAAACCATGGTAATTCAGGCTGATGAGGCCACACAGGGCCCGCCACCCTCCTGGCTCAGCATCAGAGGCGGGAAGAAAACAGAGGAAAGACTATAGCAGTGCATCAGACCTTCAGTTACGACAGTGTGGATATAAAGGAAACTTTACTATCAGGAAAAAAAAAAAGGTGAATATTAATTCTGAGCCTTCCAACATGAAAATTTTCAATGAAAGTGTACTAATAGACAATTCAAGTGTAAACACAGCCTGTAAAAACAAAATTCAGATTTAATCGTATAATGCTTATTAACAAATCTATTGAGTGAGGGTGCAAACAGTACATGGTGTCAGCCCCTTCCTAAAGAAAACACAGTCATGATTAATGAGATAAGGATGACGTCCCAGGAGTGATGTGTCAGGAGCTGTCCACTGAGTCCCACCCTCTCTGTGTCCCTGGTCTTTCCATCATAGCAAGAGTCTTTAAGTGAAGGACCAGCCTTCCTAGAAGCCACAATGATTCCTGTTGGGTCCCAGGAGCCAAGCTACCTGTGGAGTTCCACAGAAAATAAAGGCTAAGAGACTGGCTATAAAGAAGCCAGGCACACAAGGTCACATATTACATGATTCCATTTATATCGATGTTCAGAACAGGCAAATCTCTCAGAACAGAATATAGCTCAGTGTTGGGGAGAACTAACAAAGGGTGCAGGGTCTCTAAAATGCACTGTAGGAGCGGTGTAGAGTTCTGTGTCATCTGAACAGCTCTGTAAAGTTATAAGGGTATCACTTATTAAGTTATAAAGGTATATCACTTATTAAGCCATTGTTACAGACTAGAAACTGTGCTGCATACTTTTCATGCACCAAGTCACTGAATCCTCCAGTAACAACATGGAAGGGTATTATAATTGAATCTCTCTTTTGTGGACGAGGAAACTAAAGCACAAACATTTAATAAAATTAGACAGGCATAGTGGCTCATGCCTGTAACCCTAGCAATCATGAAGCTAAAAGAGGAGGAGCCCTGTGAGTTCAAGGCCTGAACCTTGGGACTACAAAGTGAAATCCTGTCTGAAAAACCAACCCACCAACCAAATAAACAAACAGAAAAATCCGTAAAAATTAATACAATACACACAAGTGGTGTGTTCCTAAAATATGTCCATAAATTGGTACATCTACCTTCAAAGAGGATTCATTCTAATCCCCAGGACTGTGGGGGCTGTGACCGTGAAACATGGGCTGATGTGACACCCTGAAATAACATCACAAAAATCAGTGTGGTTTCCTCTTGCTCTCAGGGCCATTCATTCTGAAAGAAGCCAATCACGGAGTCTTGAAAACACTTAAAACAGCACTCAGGAAGGCTCAAAGAAAAGGGTCCCTGCCGTGGTCCATTCATGAGTCAGACTGGAAGCAGATTCCCTAACCACAGTCAGTCTTCAGATAACTGCAGACCTGGGTGACATCTTGGTGTCAATCTCACTCAACTTGCTCCCAAACTAGTATGTATGTATGTATGAGTATGTATATGGATATATATATATATATATATGAGAGTGTGTGTATATATAAACATAGATAATAGATGATAGATGATTGATAGAAGACAGGTACATCAATAGATACTCTAGTGCTATAACTTTCTGAAAATATTTCAAACTCCAAGAGACTGGAATTTTGGCAGACCTCACAGCAAAGTTAATAATATGCTGAGAGATCACTTAAGGCTTTACCTCCTATCCTAACATGTACTTTTAAGTTTAACCTGCCTTTAAGAGAACAATGCAACCAGCCTTCCTTGCCTTGGATTTCCTATGCAATCAGCATTTACAATCTAAGCTAATGCAAAATCTTATGTGCTTCTGATCCGGAGTAATGCATGTATGTGTTGTGAATATCCACGGAAAGCCGCCAAAAGGTAGAAAACAACCTTACACAACAAAAATATTTGCCATAAATGTTGAAAACAACATATGGGTATAGCCTGGCAAGGAATGTCCGCTGTGCTGTTTGCTTTTTCTGAGTGCTGCAGAGTCAGTCGCGGTAGGCACAATGCCTTTCCTTGTACAACTCTGCTAAAGATTTCTGTAAAGCATTCCTCATTCCCTTCCCATGCCATACTTTCTGTGCTGTTCAATAAAAACAGAGCAAAGCCTTTTGTTAGAGACAGAATATACAGACATGAGACAGCATTCAGACAGGCACAGGCACACACAACACACAGACTACAGACAGTCCAGTAAACACAAGCTACAGACCGAGGAAGATACAGGGAGAGAAGTGCAGAATTTGTTTTCGCTCCTTATGCATTAATCAATGCAAGATGATTAAAGTTTATCATCGACGAAAAAGAAGGCAGGCAGTGTGGCTCATGCCTGCCACTCCACCTGTGTGAGAAGCTATGGTAGGTCCTCGGTCCTGGTGAATATTAAAATCAGTTGTAATCAGTTGTACAACTTCTGGAAGACCAGAAGCCTGGAGTTCCTTCTGACAACTGAGGATTAACCAATCTTCATGGGTTGACCACTCAAGTCAAAACCATACGTCACAATCACTTTTTAATAATCACACAGAAACTGATTGGTCAGTTTGGACTTTGCTTTTGATCAAATCCTCTTGTGTTCCCTGCTTGCCTTCCCTGGGCCCAGAGAAGAACGAAGCAGAGGTGAGTTTCAGGGGTAGCTCACCCAGATCCCAAGATCCCTGTTGTGGAATATTTCTTTACACAGTGTGAAGATGTGTCACTGTGATTGGTTTAATAAAGAAATGAATGGCCAATAGCTAGGCAGGAGAGAATAGATAAGATTTCCAGGGGGAGAGAGAACTCTGGGAAGAAGAGAGGCAGGGAGACCCCAGAGGAGGCAGAACAAGTTGGACATACAGAAATGGAGAAGAGGTAAAAAAGGCTTTGTGGTAGAACGTAGATTAATAGAAGCTGATTAAGTTATAAGTGCTAGTTGGGGACAAGCCTAATCTAAGGCCAAGCTTTCATAATTAATAAATCTCCATGACATTACTTGTGAGCTGGCAGTCTAAAGAAAAGTCTGACTACAGATCCCCCCTGGCCGCTGGACACAGCTGCTCCAGTTGTGGGTGCTGCAGCCCTGGACACTGTACGCACATCTGCCTCCTCTTCTTATGAACTTCTTAAAACTGAAACTCCCTTGTTCTCCCATTCTTCTACCCCTCTCCCTAATTTTGTTTCGTTCCCAGCAGCTTTCTGCTACATAAGTCCTCTCCCCTCACCTCTGTCTCATTACAAACTTTCTCTCTGAGGTTTCGGCTTTTTTAATGTGAAACTTTTTGTTGTCCGATGAGTTCTGCTGAATTCATCCAAGGAAGTATTTTAACAGCTACTGTGTATGGAACCATGAACAATGCAGTAATGTCTAAGAGGGAGGTTTCTAGAGTTTACCTTCAGAATCTGCTGTTCATAGTCACATCTTCCCATTACATATTCTAAAATATTCACATAAAGGAATGCAGGCTCTATCTTTCCACACAATAATTAACATGTCTGCTCTGTCTGCCTCAATCCATCCCATCATATCCTACTTTTTCTCTACCATCAATTAATGGGGGAGGGGTGAGAGACGGAGCAGAAATGGGGGAAGTGGAGAGAGAATGAGTATCTGAATGAACTAGGAGAGGGAAAACACTCAGAGTTTCTCTGAACAAAGTACCATTTACCTCAAGGAATGGCGGTCCAGCCTCATAAGGCACTCAGGTGACTTAGCACCTACATTTTCTACTACTGAACAATGTGCTGAAGATGTAGTGCCTGGATACCTAAGGCTCAGAAACACTTTTGTGTTCTGGCTAGCAAGAGTTCCCGCTAATAAAACGGTACACTATAAACAGATTAATATATAACTCAGCATAGCAGTAATTATAGCCTAGTCATTACTACAGAATAAGAAGTGTCCAGGAAAAAAGAAAAGAAGTATGTGTTCCTGAGCACCCTTCTTTTATAGGCAAAACCTATTGTAGACAGACACGCGCACACGCACACGCGCGCGCGCGCACACACACACACACACACACCCTGAGGAACAGGTTGTCTCTCCACCAGGAGATGCTTAGATGCTTTTCCACCTCCTGGGGCCTCTGAGAACTTCACTACCCAGCGTTCCTATGCTCCCAAGTGGCTGAAGGGAAAACTGCAAGTCACCACCCAGTCCTGTAGGATCACCTTCTCCCAGAGGTCCTCTGGACAATCCACTTTAACGCAGATATCACTCATTAGGTTTTCTGGCAGGTAGTCTTTGGTTCCTCCACCTCCTTTAGTAACTTTCAATATTCTGGTCCTTGTGGTTCCCCTAAGACAGTTTGACTTCTCTAATACATGTTATATTGGTATACTGTCATGTGCTGTTTAAGCTTATTAAAAGTGAACCTGGGAGTAAGAAAGCCCTCCTCCTGTTTCCTCCAAAATTCCTGTTATAGGCTGGTCCCCTAACTCTGTAACTAGAAAGAAAAACTGCTAAGGATATTTAAAAACCAGATCCTTAAAAACAGCTAAAATGTAAACTGTTCCCAACTGAGGTTACTATTGTTCATCCCATGATGTAACAATGTCTGCAGTGGGATGGACCAGAAAGAGGGAAGTTCAGCCAGGAGCTCATCAGTCCGGAATCCAGCGGACTGCAGCTTCCCGGGTCAGATGATGACTGCAAGCGCCTGGTATGAGGTTACCTTTCTGCTGCTGTTTGTTCTGCTACTGGGAAGTCTCACTGGAGAGGATGCCCTGAGTTCATTCCAGAGCTCCAGATAACAGCCACAGTGAGGCTTCCCACGATATTTCTCGCTGGATGTTTGGAGTCTCTGATTTGGCAGTGTTTTGCTGTCTGTTACTCCCTGATTATTCTTTTACTTACTTAATAAACTCTCTCATTCAAAACCAAAACCATAGCTATTGTAGTAGTCTCTAGACTCCGCAAAACAACTTATGTTCCCATGGCAACAGCAGCCTAAGATCCCAGGCTGGAGGTCAATTTCTCTGCAAGAGTCCAGCAAGCAGACTACCCTCAGAACAATTCAACAGCAATTACCCTTTTTTATTTTTTATCCTTGCATTCCTAGCAATGAGCATGCTACCTAGCAAAGAGGAGATATGCAGAAGTTTATGAGGGAAAAGGAAAGAAGTAGGAAAGGAAAAACACTGGGGAGAAGGGTATTAAAAGGAGGCCTGGAAAGAAGCAAAAGACACCAAATTCATAATCAGAACACTGGCATCTAACTACCGGCCACTTGCTAGCCACATTAGCAGAGGACTCCAGCCCACTTTCCCATCTGTAATACAAAAGCTTCAGACTTGTAAACATTTCACTGTCCATATGAACATCTGTCATGCTTGTAAAAGGCTCTGTGCTGGCTAGACTTCTGTCAACCTGACACAAAACAGAGACATCTGAGAGCAATTAAGAAAATACATCCCTAAGGTCTGGCTGCATGCAAGCCAGTAGGGCATTTTCTTCGTGATTAACGGAGAGGGCCCAGTCTATTGTGGGTGGTGCCATCCCTGGGCTGGACGTCCTGGGTTCTATAAGAAAGCAAGCTGAGCAAGCCATGGGGAGCAAGCCAGTAAGCAGCACCCCTCCATGGCCTCTGCATCAGCTCCTGCCTCCAGGTTCCTGCCCTGCTTGAGTTCCTGTTCTGACTATGGTATGGAAGTGTAAGCCAAGTAAATGCTTTCTTCTCCAATTTGCTTTTGGGTCATGGTGTTTCATCACAGCAACAAAAATGCTAAGTAAGACAGTACCTTTCCCCTGCTGTGGTGGTTTGAATGAGAATGGCTCCCATAGGCTCACAGATTTGAATGGTGGTTGGTCCGGTCTTCTGCCTCCAGCCCTGTTTGAGTTCCTGCTCTGGCTCCCTTCAACAATGGACGAAGACATGGAAGTGTAATCAAAATAAACCCTTTCCTCTCTGTAGTTGGTTGTTTTTTACTCTTTTGCTCTTGGGGGGGGGGGGTGGCCTGCCACCCAGCTCCCAGATAAATACACACATGGAAGCTTATTCTTAATTGTGAATGCTCAGCCTTAGCTTGGCTTGTTGCTAGCCAGATTTTCTTAAGTTATCCTGTCTACCTTTTGCCTCTGGGATTTTTCCTTTTCTTTCTCTTATATCTTATTTTCACTCCTACTCCATGGCTGGCTGGGTGGCTAGCAACCTCCTCTCCTTTTCTGGCTCCTTGATCCCTCTTCCCAGATTTCTCTTATTTATTCCCTCTGCCTGCCAGCCCCACCTTTCCTTTCTCTGCCCAGCTATCGGCCTTTCGGCTCTTTGTTAGACCAATCCAATGTTTTAGACAGGCAAAGTAACACAGCTTCACAGAGTTAAACAAATGCAACATAAAAGAATGCAACATGGGCTGGAGAGATGGCTCAGAGATTAAGAGCACTGGCTGCACTTCCAGAGGTCCTGAGTTCAATTCCCAGCAACCACATGGTTGTAGCAGGAATCTTAAAAGTTCTTATTAATAAAATCAAACCTGAGGCCAGTTTTTGGGGTGAACACTGGAAGATCAGAAAAAGCAGAACAAGTCACAGCTTCCTCACCTCGCCAGTTTCTCAGCTGAACCTGTTTCCTCAGACTGGAAGCTTCTGAGTCCTCATCCAGAATGGGTCTCAGCTGAACTGCTGCTAGAAGCCTGGAAGCTTAACCAGCCAAATACTTCTAGTTTCTGGTCCTCACGCCTTATATACCTTTCTGCTTTCTACCACCACTCTCTGGGATTAAAGGCTCGCTTTCTGGGATTAAAGGCGTGAGTCACCATGCTTGGCTGTATCCTTGAACACAAGGATTTCTGCCTCTGGAATGCTGGATTAAAGGCGTGTGCTAACACTGCCTATCCTAAGTATCTAGTGGCTTTTCTGTTCTCTGACCCCAGATAAGTTTATTAGGGCAACAATATTTTGGGGAACACAATACCACCACACATGGTAGCTCACAACCATCTATAATGAGATCTGGTACTCTCTTCTGGCGTGGTGTGCAGGCATACATACAGGCAGAACACTGTGTACATAATTAATAAATTTTTTTTTAAAAAAGAATGCAACACATCTTTGCATCATTAAATGTTCCAGCGCATAAACAAATGTAACACATCTAAAAATAATATTCCACAACCCCTCCCCAGCTTGTTTTTGGCCACAGTATTTCACTACAGCAATAGAAACCTTAGGACTTATATGAAACCCTAAGGCCCTATATCAAATGCTGTTTTCAATGAGATTTTCAAATGAGAAGCTTCTGCCTCCTTTACTGTTTGGTGGTTTCATTCACCATTCCTTTTATTGCCTAGAATTCCTGGACTCAGAAACTCCTCCTGCCTCAAGCCTCCTGAGTAGCCTGGACTGCAGACTTGAGCCACCACTAATTCCAGGCTTCGGGGTGTGTTTAGAGTTCATTACACATGGACTTTAAAGGGTAGTGACTAGAACTTGCCAGCGCTTTCTTCAAAGCGCATTGGGGAAGACAGAAAAGTCACCGCAGGAGGAAGTTCACTCTGAACTCTACCTTCAACAGAAAGAATGAGTTCTACACATTTAGTAGACATGACTCAGGAAACAGGCACTAAGGGCATCACCAAGGTGCAAGCATGTATCATGTGGGGCCATGATCCACGTACATGCCAGGGTAGCTATGAACATTTTAGATGTCAAAAGGCTGAACACCCCTGTTAGAGAAAAGCACAATACACAGATTAGGTGTACAAACGTTTCAGTCGGAATCCTGAGGTAGATGAAATGAAAGCCAGGCATAAGCCAGGCATAAGCCAGGCTCTGGCTCCTGCCTGTCATGTATCCCAAGTCTGCTAAAGTTTGTCCTTCATCACGCATGGATGGACTCTCTCTGTGACTGTTGCAGTACCTTCAACAGCCCGGATTCTGCAGGAAAACTCCAATTCCCATAACCTACAAGCGCAAACACACATTTTAAGAACCTGGTTCTTAAACCAGGGCTGATGCTGGGGTGTGGCTTGGTGGTGTGTGCTCAGGCAAGACACCAGCTCCACCCACCATTACCACCCAAGTCCAGAGTCAGTGTTCTGTTCTGTTTCTCCTATTTTGACTTGGATAGTTCCCTTAAGCTATTCATCAATAACAGAGTGAGGAAATCTATTAATACCACCACATTTAACTTACCAATAAATCAATCTATTTTCCAAAGCATCACCCTGGCTTGGTTTAAATTCTGACTCCATCTTATAAGGTCTTAGGTTTAAAGATGAAGTAAGGTATAAAGCTTAGCACCCAGCACAGCATCCTTCCACACTATGAACCCTCTAACAGTCACCAACTCTTTCATTCCACTATTTCGTTTATCATTTTGGGGACCTGGGTTGGGGGCTGAAACAAGGTCTCATTATACGGCCCAGTGTTGGCCTCAACTCACAGAAACCTCCTGGTCTCAGCCTCTCAGTGCTAGTATAAAATACAGCACACTGCGAGACTCCAGCGA
Source organism: Peromyscus attwateri (assembly GCA_902168425.1). Taxonomy (NCBI): domain Eukaryota; kingdom Metazoa; phylum Chordata; class Mammalia; order Rodentia; family Cricetidae; genus Peromyscus; species Peromyscus attwateri. The sequence continues at coordinate 10,428 of CABHPP010087412.1, read as the reverse complement.
CAGGGCCCTGGAAGACACCAAACCACAAAGGAAGCAGCAAAGAGCAGCCAGTGCTTGCCAAGAGGAAGACGGAAGGACAACTGGGTTCCTCGTCTGGAAGAACCTCGGGTACTAGTGAAATTCTTCTAATCTGTTCTGTGATGGGGGAGGGGGGTAGAAGTACGTCTGCCAAGATCTGGAAAACAGTGCAACACCCTAATATAAACCATGCATTCCCATTAATAATGATGTATGAGTATCAGTCCTTACTTAAAAACAATGTTCTGTATCTACTAAAGGTGCTAATAACAGAAACGACAGAGAAGAAGAAACACAAAGGGACCTTTTTTTTTTTTTAAACTTTCTGCCCAATTTTTCTATAAACTTAAAACTGCATAGAAAGCATGCTAATCACAAAAAATTTTCCTACCCTCGCAAAGCTTATCTCATCACTATGTCTTAGCTAGGGTTTCTATTGCTGTGAAGACACACCGTGACCACGGCAACTCTTATAAAGAGAACATTTAACTGGGGTGTCTGGCTTACAGTTTCAGAGGTTCAGTCCATTGTCATCATGATGGCTTAGTGATACAATGACTGCCACTGAAATGAAGCCATCCCTCCCCCAGGGACGCCTTGGGTCAGAGTGTTCTATCACAGCAGCTAAAGGAGAGTGAAACAACAGGTAAGTTGGAAATCAGCTTCCCTTAACCCAAAGGGAAGATCCTAACTCTGCTCATTTCAAACCACTTAACAAGTTACAAGTCAAGAGCACAAGACTGCCCATTTTATTCAATGCAAAAACTATTATAAAAATATCACCGGGCAGTGGTGGCACACGCCTTTAATCCCAATACTCAGGAGGCAGAGCCAGGCAGATCTCTGTGAGTTCGAGGCCAGCCTGGGCTACCAAGTGAGTTCCGGGAAAAGGCGCAAAGCTCCACAGAGAAACCCTGTCTCGAAAAACCAAAAAAAAAAAAAAACCAAAAACAAAAACAAAAAACCTCTTTTGGTCAAACTAAACACAACCTAAGGGCTAACCATATCCCAGAGTAATACAACTGCTAAAAAGCAAACCGTTCAATTAGTAGGAGGAATCTTTGTTTGTTTGTTTTGTGACAGGGTTTGTCTGTTTTTCTGGAACTTGCTCTGTAGACCGGGCTGGCCTCAAACTCAGAGCTCCTCTGCCCCCTGAGTGCTGGGAGGGAGTAGGAGGACTCTCAACCATAATTCCTATCTGAAAACAGTCTTTGAAAACACGCAATCTGCACATTACCTGAAGACACCAGGAATCACTTTAAAAGTTCACAAGCTCCTTAAAGTGGGGAGGGAGGAAGCTGACCTTGTAAAGCTGAACCTCGCACCATAACTGTCTGCAAGGGGCGGGTGCTCCAGGGGCATCGGAGAGAAGCGGCATCATTCGAGGGGACATCGTAACTCCTGTGTTGAACGCAGACTATTACAATCATGCTGTAAAGCTCTTGCTTCTAACATGACTAAACGTACATAAATCACCAGCAAGTAAGTGTAAAGTCCTGGGTCAAAACACACAGGCCTACACAATTCCATGAGAAGGCCGCATCAAAGAACTGGTGTCGAGTATTAATACTCCAGAAAGGGAAACAAATGCACAGCGTGTTATTAATAAAATGCACTCCGAAAGGGCCACGGCGACGGCAGGAGGGAAGAGAAGCACCCTTCCCGAGGACACAGGCTATTCCAGGCATCAGGGCCGAGAGCGGCAAGAACGCTGGCATGTCAAAAACTCGACTTTGGAAAATACGTATATTTTTAGCCTATTTTTTGGCAGACTTCTGTTATGTAAGTGCTTCATCATCCGGTAAAGTCCAATGTCAAGTTCATATGTGAAATTACATAACAGGGGCTGGAAATCTGGCTCAGCAGCTAAGAGCACATATTGCTCTTGCATAGGGCTGGAGCTCAGTTCCTAGCAACCATGTCACCAACTTACAACTGCCTATAACTCCAGGGAGAGTGAGCACCTCTGACCTCTGAGGTTACCTGACCTCAGGTGTATACACACACACACACACACACACACACACACACACACACACACGCACACACACTGTAGCTGAAAGTTTTCCAATGTCCTGCCGGGTCCACATCTGCTCAGACCCAAGTGAACACACAGACACTTATATTAATTAAAACTGCTCAGCCATTAGCTCAGGCCTACCACTGACTAGCTCTTACACTTAAACTCAGCCCATTTCTGTTAATCTATATGTTGCCACGTGTTCCATGGCTTTACCTGTGTGCCATTACATGCTGCTCCCTGGACAACAGGCTGGCGTCTCCTGACTGAGCCTTCCTCTTCCCAGAATTCTCCTTATCTGCTTATCCCGCCTATACTTCCTGCCTGTTACATGCCAAGCAATCTGATATACAAGATATACCAGGGTGTCAGCATGGGGACTCGTACCCCATGTGGTTAACTTGTCAGTCACATCACTCAGTCTGGTCACAGATGAACTCATAGCTTATCTCCATTCGGAACTGATGCTGCACCGTCAGTGAGGCTTCATTCGGGATGTACCCGACACACAGGGAGAAAGGAAAGAAGTTCCTACAGGGACCAATGTGGAGCTTGGGAGCAAGGACGTGTGGTCCCAGACCTCCCAGCCCTGATGCCTGGACCAGCAGCAAGCTACTGTGAGAGGAACGCTCTGACCGCGACTCCTCCAGAATCAGGCCGCTGCGGGGCTAGGGTGGGCCTCTAGGGAGATGGCAGTTGTCTACACAGTAAATTCCCTTCCTCCAAAAGGTTTCTGCTTAAGCAGTCAGAGAGGATCTCTCATCGGCATGACAAGAAACGCAGTTGCAGAAGGCAAATTAAACACGAACTCACAAGCCAAACTTCATTATCCCCTAGCCAGCATCCATCCATCCAACTCTAAGGAATCTGACAGCACAAGAGAACAGACTTCAAGATTCTGTCCCAGTAGAATTGTCAGGCAAATTATCCCAAAGGGAAGGGAGGAGTTGATGAGCACACCACACTGAGCACCCACAATTCCCTTTTAAATGTGAGTGCACAGTCAAGAAGGGACACTGAGCAAAGCCACTAATGTGAAGAGCTAACAGAATTTTCACTAAAAAGTCATTTAAAGAAAACATAGCTGAGAAGGCAGATAAAACTTAATAAAACTAAAATTAGACCATGCCCTCATAAAAATAAGAACAAGATGCATATAGTGCTTGTATGGGGCTCAATGGGGGGGGGCACTTGCCTAGCCTGCACAGGCCTAGGTTCCATCAGCACAGCAAAGCACAAGATGCATAAGACAGAACCGGGCTAAGCAGGGTAGCACATATATGCCCACAATGCCAGTAACTAAAGCACAAAAATTAATCCTTGGAATAAAAAAATAGGAAAGTCAGTGAAAGGATTCAGAAGATTAAAATCACTCAGAAAACAAACAAACAAAAGAGGTTTAAAATGCAGACAAGAAAAGATGGAGAAGAAAAGTAAAAACTTTTAAATTTAAGGTCATAAATTCCTAGGTTACAATGGATTGAGGGCTTATGTCATGGCCGAAAAAGGCCCACATCACAGCGCACCATCCTGAAATTTCAGCACACTTCAGACAAACACCCTCAGACAGTGTATTTCGACTCTGATTACATGTTGAGATTACCCAAGGAGCTTTTCAGAAATATCTCTACCTGAGTTCCATTTCAAACCAATTACTTCAAAATCTCTCATACCAGAATTTGATCAAACTTCTCAGATGATATTAAGGCTAAGTCTGGGTTGAAAAATCACAAGACTAACAAAATTCTAAAAAAGGGGAGAGGGATGAGAGGAGGGCAATGACTCTGAGATTTCTTAATGGCAACACTGAGAATCCAGAAGAGAATAGATTCAACATTCTGAAAATAATTACGTCTAACCAAAACGTTTATGAATTAATTCTAAGGAATGTTATTTTTCCAGAACTCTGATAGCTCATGTGATCTCTCTTCCAGGAGTCTTTCTCCAAGGTGCCACATAAGTAGGTAGTTTACCAAAACAAGGCTACAAACGAGAAACAGGAGGCCATGGCATCAATGAATAGGGGTCTAGCATGCAAGAGGATGAAGAGGATGGTACCCCCACAGCAAGTCACCTGTCCCAGGAATGGAGAACAGACACTCTGCAGCCCAGCTCCAGACCCCCAAATGTAAGCACTTGATCTATTTGGGTGCTCCTAGACAACGTTCACAACCTCACAACCAGGACTACAGTTACAGTCATATACAAGAGACTCAGCAAAGAAGCAATAAGACTCCAGAGAAGGCACAAAGTTGCAAGAGGAGAAGACATCATTGTACAATCACAAGAGCATTTGACAAATGGCAACAATGTAACACAGGATACAGCTGCAGACCCATGAATGACACAACCACAGTGTGAAGACAGAGGCAGGGACAATGTGACACGGGATACAGCCACAATGTGAAGACAGAAGGCGGTAAATATGACGAGGGCTGAAAGGGAGCTGCACACACATCTTCGAAAGAAGGAGGCGGGCAGACAATCATAAAACAGACTGTTTAGAATTGGCTCCAAAAATGGCTGTAGTGATGACTTTGACATCAAATGCCAGAGTAGTGAGTAGAAAGGCTGGAGCTAGGGTGAGGACCAGTGACGACTGCTGCTTCTTCCACTTTTTAAACTATTCATGTGAAGACCTTGACGAAAATTCCAACTACACCACCACCAAAACCAAAACAGTGTAATAACGTAACAGTATTGAGACGGATTTTTTTTTTAAAGAATAAGTTAAGTGGAGTAAATCCTCCTCTTTTAAAATTACAGTACAGCTGTTTTAGAGAGATCAAAGTGAACACCATCCACATGGCCCACAGGAAAAGGCTAAGGGATGGGGAAAAGGGGAAAGTTGCTTATTTTTTACTAAAAAACCTTCACTGTCATCTAATAACTGTGTATTGATAGTATAAAGTTTCAAATTTCCATATTTGAAATGCTTTGAGGTTTGGAAAAATTCTAAAAATTCAAAGATTTGTGTGTAACTTGATATTTTTACTAATACTTTTACTTAATTCTATTGATATAATTCTAGTTTATCCTTTAAAATGACATTGAGTACTGACTGCCCAATTTATCCATTATGATACTGACTTGGCATTAATTTCTAAAGTTTCTCTGATTAAAAGCATGGGCGGGGGGAACGGTGGCAAGATAGCTCAGGCAGGCAAGGTACTTGTCCCCAAGCCTGCAGACCTGAGTGAGAATCCCAGAACACATGTGGTGGCAGGAAAGAGCCAACTCCTGCATGCTGTCCCCTGACCTCCACAAGTATACGATGGCATGCATGCATGGCCCCTCCCACAGCCACAAACAACAAAATAAATAAATTAATGTAAAAAAAGAAATTGTTAAAGTACTGTTGGGCCTGGAGAGGTGGCTCAGTAGCTAAGAGCACTTGATGCACAGTACTGAGGACTCAGATGCCAATACCCACTTAACAAGCAGGGTACGGCACCCTCTTCTGCCCCACGCACATACACACCCATTTTTGCTCATGTGAATGCACACAAAGGAATAACATAAATATATTTTAAATACCTTTTTCTATTTCTACATGGGACAATTTTTCTTCTGCCTTCAAACTTTTTGCCTTATTTTCTGCTAAAGAACTTGTAGCCCCTTACACATGTATAAAATTAAACTGCAGACTTAATCTGGATTTGACCAGTTTCTCCATTAACATCCTAGTTCTGAATGCAGCACACTCACACTGTCACCTGCCTGCAGTCTCATAAACTGTTCCGTTCATACGCAGAAGATGCTTAAAGCAGTGTCAGATGCAGAAACTCAAGCAAAACATTTTTGTAAAATTACTAGTGCATATTAATTTCACAGAGACGTTCACTGTGGCGTTTTCACAAGTGCAGACATTGTGTTCCCATTGCATTTGCTGTCTTCTGGCCTCTCTGGCTTTCCCCTCAAGTCTATTCCCATCAATGATAAACATTCTTCTACTTTCAGGTTGAGCCTTTTTCTTTTCTTTTTCTTGTTTCCACAGAGGGGTGAAAACAAAGCCAGGCACTTTACCTGCTCTGCCCAGTGATGATAACAGCGGAGGTTCCTTGTCCGAGAACACAGCAGGATGAGGGCGAGATGGGGCCTATCCCTTTGCCTTCCTTGTGGAGTGTGTGTGCTTTCATTTGTATAATGAACTAGCTAATCCACGATCAGAAATGTCTTCTCTTACAAGACACAGCAAGAGAAGTAGAACTCTCAATCTACCTAGGAAGATGCAATTTTCTCTTTGTAATTACACAGAAAATGCCAGTTCTTCACGTGGACATACACAACCTGCACATAAGAATGTTTGAAAAACTCTTGCAGAAAATTCTAAGTTCACAGAGGCAAAGACATAAAGTTTACCATATGCTCTGACCTTATTGATGATTAGGGGAAACTCAGCCTGGTTTCTAATTACCTAACACCTCCATTTCCACTTATTTATTTCTCATTTATCTATTTAATTTCTAATTTTAGGAAAGGATTTAAAGACAGCGTTGTAAGCAGACTGAATGGAATTAGTTCATAGTACAATGTTACATATTTAAAGAATAGGAGTATATCATCATTAAAATTATATTTTCAGACCTCTGCCAACAACGAGCAAACATTCTCTTGTCTTTACAGATTTATGGACCACTTTCCTTCAAACCTTTGAGGGAAAGATTTCAGCCAATCTTTTAAACTTGGAGGCAACAGGAACCTCTTAGCAAATACCACCTTAACAAAACGCAGATGGAGAGTCTAACATACATTTTTATATGCACTTCTCTGCTACTAGTTTTTTAAACAAATTTATAACATCAGATAGACAGGATTCAACTACTGAGAATTTTATTAAATACTGATGCTTAGTGCTAGCTACCCTCTTTAAGAGGGCCTCAAGACAAAGACATCTTTTAAACAAAACATGAGCTCATGGGAACATACCGATTCATCTTACATAGCACAGTGCCCTACTTTTTAATAGTAAGACCTTTCCCTTGCTCTACACACATAACACCCATTGATGTCCATGGAAGCCTGATGTCCATGTGGCCTCTTGTAAAGGGAAAAATTTATGTCTGCTGCTGAATGCTGCTTGCACCTGGCTGCCAGCCAACCCAATATAAACATCGGCATTCATCAAGTGTTGGATAATTCCTTGTCTTCCATGAATTCCAGACTTTTGAAAAGGTCAAAATTCAATTTGAGAAAAGAGAAATCGTTATACTTAAGAAGGCACAGAAGGCACAAAGCATTTCATACAGTGAAGTGCGGTATAATACTGGAAAATATTTTAGTGTAGTCGATGTGGAAATCTATGAACTAAGAGTTGCCATTTAGGGTTGTTTTTACACACTTAGTCCTGAACTACACATCGTCCCACTGCGGTCTCAAAAACTCCTCCAAAGAGGCACTATTTCTTCTTTACAGGTGGGGAAAGTGAAACCACACTGTAAAACACTTCTCTCAAGCCAGATGGAAGGAAGCCTCCTATAAACCTGAGAACAGGGCAGCAAGGGTGACTGGGAACAGCCGTCCTTGGGAAATCACCTTCTAAACTCAATGGTAGTGACACTATTATTAAAATACACCTTCCGTCTTCCTAAGACATCAGGAGAATGCAAACTATAACAAAGAAGAATTGTAGGGAAGTCTCTGAACAATCTGAATGTCATTGTCACCATCTTTTGATATAATGACCAGACTTTCACAGAACCATTTCCCTCCCTGTCAGAAGCTGAGCTCCTTCCCCTAAGAACGCTGTGAGCCGCTGCCATGTCCACCCTTGCCTGCCCCTCTGCCCAGGGCTGTAAGCTCATTTCTCCGATTCTCCTAAAGTCCTCAATACCAGCGTCTACACTTTAGCTAGGTTATTTCCCACATGCATTGGAGTAGGCATCTCCTGGAGTTAATGGTTTTCACTGATGAAATGGAGATACAGGTTCTGTGTATCTAGACATCAAAGCATTCCAAGCCCCCAACCACAGTCATATTTCACAGCTGGATTTTTACTGAGATGCCGAATCCTTGGTGGTCGGATCATCTGTGACCCTTCCATCAGAAGGACATAGACAATTGATGATTCTGCACACCAAATCACTGCCGTGACCTTGAAATAGAGTTCTGGAGGAAAAGGTGAAATTAAACAAGATTTTAAAAATTAAAAAAAAAAAAGGTAGGTAAGGCCACAGTTAATCAGATGAGGATTAAACAATCTGATACAATTGAATTTTCTCATTGACACACTAAGAGAAGAAATATTATACTTCTTTCTCTTAAAAACTCTCCATTTCCCAGAACTTTTAAGTATTTATTTATTTATTTTCCTTTGAGTCTTTTGAGACAAATTCTCATTCTGTAGTCGAGGCAGACCAGGAACTCACTATGTAGCCCAGGATGGCCTCAAATAATGGCATCCCTCCTGCCTCACCTTCCAGAGTGCTGGAATTACAGGCTTGAGCCACCACAACTCACTAATTTTTTAGTCTCTTTAGACAATTAAATTTTGATGAGGCAAAATTTATCTAAATTTCCATTGCAATGATACATTTCTTTAGGACTGCATGATAAAACAGACAGTGTTCTCTGATGGCCACACCAACCTAGCTCCATTAAACACACTTTCACAGCAGACAGGAACAGAACCTAGTAAAATAAAACTCAGCCCTGCCCAGGTCCTATCAGAGTAAGTCTTCCATCCATCCCAGTGACAGCCATTACCAGTAACTCCTTACAAAAGAGTATGTTTACCATTCTACACAAACACTTCAGAAAAAACAACAGAATGAATGCAGGTGTAGTGGATCACACCTGCAATCTCAGCCCTCTAGAGGCTAAAACCGGATGATCTCAAGTTAAAGGTTGTCTGAGCAACAGTGAGCTTCTGACCAGTGAAGGTGGGCTACAGACTGAGAGACTCTGTTTCAGAAACAAGAAAATAAATTAAGAACTAAAGTTAAAAAAGTTCTATTGCTAGCCAGGCAGTGGGGGCACACACCTTTAATCCCAGCACTCAGGAGGCGGAGGCAGGTGGATCTCTGTGAGTCAAGCCAGCCTGGTTTACAGAGCGAGTTCCAGGACAGCCAGGGCTACACAGAGAAACCCTGTCTCGAAAAACAAAAGTTTTATTGATGCACTTTTGCATGTAAAAACCAAATTTTGTTTCTACCCTACTGCCCTACTGCCTTTCAACTTTTCTTTGTTAAATGTTTAATGCAACAGCATTATATTTTACACTGTTAATTTTTCCCCAAGCTCTTGGGTCCCAAATGTGTCTGATCCGCTAGTCTGATGGTCTTTGGTAAACTGCAAGGCTTTAGGCCAAACACTGCAAGCTGACACTGATCAACTGAGTTTTAGTTCACTGAACAAAAGCAGAAACCGTATGGACCATTTTAAATCCTGATTTTTTTTAAAGCAAACTTCCTTTGTGGCACGTTCCACATTTTTAATGTTTTGATTTTAAAGTCGTAAGTACATAATTGATTAAATTAAGTAAATACCTAATAAATACATACTTATTATTGAGTATTTGAGTCACTGACACACTCAATTACTTTTCCAGATTTGAAACAAGTTCCAAACAAGTGATGGAGTTCCTGTGCTAACTTGCCCATAATTCATAAATAATGTACATTACACAGTTTCTAAGGAAACCGAATCACGTGGGACTGAAGAAATAAACTAGGAGGCCAAAAGTCTTGATTTCCTGTTTAGCTTTGCAAATTGAATACCTTCCTGCCGACTCGGATCATTTATATAGAAAGATGTTAAACACAGGGTCTCTGGAATTCAGATTCATTATTTTACAATAACATTTCCATGTTTGAGGGTGAGTTTCTATGTTTGAAATAGAGCCTCACTGTGTGCCTATGGAACATGGAGGCTGGCCTCCAACTTGCACTGATCCTCATGCTCTGCCTCCTAAATGCTAGGACTATAGGAACAGGCCATGCAGTGTTTAGACAGGGCTGAGGATGGGACAATGGCCTCTGGCAAGCTAGGCAAACACTGGACCACTGAGCAACATCTCTGTCCTCTCCGTTTTGTTGTTGGGCTTTTGGGGGTTTGTTTTGTTTTGGGTTTTTTTTTTTAGACAGGATTTTTTCTGTGTAGTCCTGGCTATCCTGAACTCCCTCTGTAGATCTGGCCTTGAACTCAGAGATCTGCCTGCATCTGCCTCCCAAGTGCTGAGATTAAAGACATACACTTCTATTCCCTGCTTTTCCATGTTATCTTACAAAGCAAAACTCGGTGGACATGAGGGGTACTTTGAAATTTTTATCACCGCAGAATCACAATACTCTCTCTGGGCTACAATAGTTTTACCACCTCTTAAGGAAAGAATCTCAATTTTAAACACACACACACACACACACACACACACACACACACACACACACACA
>CABHPP010087407.1:0-12433 GCA_902168425.1 Peromyscus attwateri | reverse complement strand
GTGTGTGTGTGTGTGTGTGTGTGTGTGTGTGTGTGTGTGTGTATCACTCTTAAATATACTAAGGCATATTTTAAGAAAACACTGGTATGAGACGTTTTCTGTAGTCTTAAGGTTGTGTTAACAGATGAGATATACACTTTAGCTTTCCCCCTTTATTACCATAAACTATGTGAGTGTGTGAATGCTTCCACCTACAGAGTGTCTGTAACTGTGGCTGCATTTTCCAAGGGAAAATAGATTCTAAAAATGTTGTACAATATAATCTCCTTATTCATTAGCCTATAATTTGGATTTCAAACACCCCAAAAGTATTGTATGCTCTATATTGTGATGATCCAATAATATCTAACAGTCTTTCCCTGATGAATTAAGCCAAGTTAAGCCTGACCTCCTATTCTAGGGCAGCATTAAAGGCTGTTACACTCAAGTTATTTCCCATTTCATAGTTTGTGCTGGCTCAGATTGATAAGGCCAAATGACAAAATACAAAGCAAAATATATATTTCATGAACTGTTTCCATCTTTTATGCTCTCATCAAGAAAAATTCATTTATCCATACACTTCTCTCAATAAATACATATGCATTTCTGTTTATATGTGATATTTCTAGAGACATTTGATGAATGCCTTTTCTTAGTTCCTGTCTCTCAATAATAGCTCCAGAGTAAATTGAAGGGTTGAGAGAATGCGGGGGTCTGTGTCCATGACAATGAACTGCACCGTTACAGTCAGTAACACTATGGTTACAAAATGGAAGCACTGTCCCCTTAAGTATGAACACACTGTATTATTGGTCTGAAAAGTACCAATTTGAAAATATACTGCAGGGGGGTGTTATGCAATATTTTTAGGAGGAAATATTTCTAAGGAATGGCAGGATGTGATCTGTTCATTATAATATCAAAATAACTACCCTTATTTGGACATTTCAATGATTAGTAACATTTACAGCTCTTTCTGATAACTACCACTTTCATAGAAAGTAGATTACAAATACATTTTAGTAAACATGCTACCTAACATTTCCCTCAATATTGATTCCTATTTATAAAAATAATATTATCAATAAATGAGCGCACAGTCAAATATATCTAATCTTTTTTATTATTGTTATTCTTCCTAATGAGAAGTTGGAATAAGGTAGGAGTCAGTGATTAGTTACTTTTTTTTCTTTCTTTGATGACCATTTTCACAGCTAATTTATTTTATGTGCATGGGTGTTTTCTGGTATGTATTCTTATGTATCAATTGTATCACCAAGAAGTATAGAAGAGGATGTTGAATCCCTGGAAATGGGCATTATAGAGAGTTGTAAGTGGCTTTATGAGTGCTGAGAATTGAACCCCAGTCCTCTGGAGGAGCAATCAGTGTTCAAAGTCTCTGAACCATCTCTTCAGGCCCCAAAATATAAAGGAACTTTAAGAATATATTTCTTTGCAATCACTTGTTTTCAGCAAATGCATATTTCTATAGTGTTTTCTATTTTATAGGGACTAATGTAATTTCATGTTCTGTGCTCTGTTCTGAATTCAACAGTGTGCTGGAGCCACATCCTACTCAGTAGGGTTGACCATGTGACCTCCTAAGTCCCCATTCAGTGACACCATTCCCAGTAGTTTGGGAACAATTAAAAAGAACATTTTTACCCCACACTCTGGCAAATGCTACAGATGTGGACTTCTTTCTTTAGACAAACTTTTATCAATAGAGCACTGCCCTAAATACTGCATGCTCATTAGCCCATTATATCATTACAATCACTCAATCTTGCCAAAGGGGAAATCTGTATCATAGAAAGAATAGCTTTGCAAACCAAAATTGGTGTACTAATCAGCTAAATGAAGCAACTAATCAAAATATTTTAACGACTTTCAATCACATAGATTCATTTTTCATGCTGAATGTCCTAAACAGCTTACCTCTTACTGTGATCCATGATGCTTCATAGAAAGAAGAGCAGCCGCTTTTAGGGGCATGATGTTCTTCTCATGCAAAAGGGAAAACCCTAGATATGGAGTCATTCTTAAAAGTTCATTTCAGGCAACAACAATAATAATATCTCCCTATGTACACAATTATCAGCCAAATAATATCATAGCTAATCCTGGTGAGTGGAGAAAGTAACATAGGAGCCTACAGCTTAGTCAGATAATAGGAATAGGATTTGAAGCCAAGTATTGTGACTTGTGGATCCATTCTGCTTGACACTCACCAGCTAAGATTGTGCAAATTCTCATTCATTTTCTATAATAGAGATTATTGGTTCAAAGGCTTCTTCCATGAAATTCCAATGAAGAAAGTATTACACAGTTTGTGGCAATACCACACTGAGCATGCCTGATCTTGCCAGAAAATGTAAGAGATTCAAAAAGCAAGTTCAGGGGCCAATCAGACACACTAGAATTTGCTAGTAACAGTGTGGTTTGAGTCTTTGACTTCTCTTCTACACTACACATAGAAGTCCACTTATTGTGCTTAAATCTTTTGTAGAAATGTTTTCATTTAACTAATAAAGCAAGTAATATAAATAAAAGTAATATAAATAAAGTATCTTTTATCATGTACTTTCCTGAAATATGTAATGCACCTCACTGTTACCAAAGAGATTACTAATTAATTAAATAAACTTGGTTAGAAATCAGAACATTAGAAAAGTATGTATGCTTGAGTGTTAATAATTGCATTTAAGGACCATAAAAAATACTTGATCAATATAGTTAAATTTCCCAAATGGCCATTTTCTGCTCTGCAACATTGTAATGATATTACAGGGTCTCTAGAAGGTTTAAATGAGAAGATGTATTAGCAAATATCTTTCACCCTTACCTGGTTTATGCTACACAGAACATAAATTCTGTTGATTTTCTTGTATTTCTTTCAACTAGTTAACAGAAAGAAATAAACCTCCTACACTTACCAAATAATTCCAAGTCTCCAATGGCTCTTTTTATGCCCTTTCTATGCACTTCCATGTCCCTGTTGCCAATGAACACACCATCTCAGTCAGGATCTTGTCAGGTCTCACACAAACTAACTCTGATATCCCCCATGCTGCTTTCACCCATCTGAGCTCTCAGTGTTCTCTCTGACTTTGGAGTCTATTGCTACTTCTCTGGCTCCCAGTATAGATCCCTCTGGACCAGTCACATTTAATGAGTGGTTATCTTTTACTTGAGTTTCATGTAAAGCATGTGCTCAACCTTTCCTCAAATTGTCTTGCTGCAGGACGGTGCTTGAGTTAAATAACTGAATAATAACTAATTCATTTAGGAACAAGGCAGCCCATTCTGTACCTTCCAAATGGGCTCCAGGAAAACTGGTGTAGGTTTTTATCTCCTCATCCATCCTGTTCTAGTTTCATTACTGTTGCTATGATAAAAAACACCTGACAAAAACAATTTTGGGAAGAAGGGGTTTCTTTAAATTATAATTTCAGATTAGAGTCTGTCACTGTGGGGAAGTCAAGGCAGGAACTCTAGGCTAGTCACATCATATCCCAGAGCAGAGAGGAAATAAAACACATGCATGCCCAATGCTCTACTAGCTTTCTCTGCTCTTAAACAGTACAGGGCCCCATACCAGGGGAAGTTGCCACCTACTTTCAGTCTTCCCACTTCAGTTGAAGCAATCAAAACACCACCACCCTCAGACATGCCCACAAACAAATTTAATCTATACAATCACTCATTGAGACTTTCCCCAGGTAATTCTATGTTGTGTCAAGTTGACAAACTATCACCCTATCCCCAGTCTCCTACTTGTAAGGTACAAGCCTATTACTGAAGAAAGGATCATGCACTGATCATAATCAATTTTGGCATTTTAGGAGCAAGTTTTCTGAAAAGTTATTGTCCTCGTCTCCAATGTGGCAGCTCAGTATGTTAAGTTCCACAGTCATCATGGTCATCACCTTTGCATTTTTGCTATTAAAAGAGCAACTTCAAAACATTATCCTCTGAGGCACCTGTAAGAATATCTTTAGCAGCAAAATTCAACTTAAAAATAAAGAATTCTTAGGTCTTGTTGGTCATCAATTGTTTTGTTCTAATTTTGATATTGAAAAAGTAGTATCTGTGTCTTGGTTTCCAGTTCTTGGTTTTGACACTTGCTGAGTAACTTGAATTTGGTCACTTAGTCTCTTTTGTCATTTTCTCCTTCACTGAAAGAGGTGAGGAGTTCATTGCATTACAGCATATAAGTAATATGATTCCTATGCAGATTACAAAAAAGATCACATGTAAAAGTACCTATTAAAAAATCTCACCTCATATGCATTAGTGTTTAATAATATGCATTTGCTCACTCACTCATTCTCTTATTCACTCATCCAGTACACATCAAAATTAGCCAAAAAAATCCCCAACAATTTCAAATGAACATCTACCAAATACAGCAAAATTCCTGTGAAGCAACAATTCTATTTTTATAGTGTACTTGCCCATCTGTGAAACAAAGACAAATTTTTCATTGTCAGAAGAAAAAAAAAACTAAATCAAGAGTTCAACTTAGAGAACAGTAATTCATGGGAAGGCTGCAACAAAAACATGGCTCATTTTAAATGGTTTCATATTGTCTCCAAGTGCTCCTCTACTGCAAATAGACTCTCCTTATCAGCTGCCTTTCATTGTAACAATAGATGCTTGGCTAGCTGTATGAACTAAATGAGGTGACTTACTTAGCACAAAGAATGTCACTCTATCATATTGTAAACAGGGGCCCTGAGCTTATCATCCCAAATGAAATGAAATGATTATTCAATGAAACAATTGCTCCCTTGAAGCTGTAAAGACATCAGATCCCTCTCACAATCACATACCACAAACTTAAGATATGACACAATTATCTCTTTTAATATTCTGTTCACATTGTAGTTAAAGTCCGAGATGCCTCTAAATTTTAAGTATAACCTTGCCAGGTTCCCATTCCTGTTTACTTAAAGTAAGATCATTGTGGAAAGAAAAAACAAAACCGTCTTTTGTGATAGTGTGTGGCTTACTCATGTTATAAGAATGCAAAATTATTCTTTTATTATGATAGTCAATGTCAAGTATAATGCATTAGAAGATCCAATTATGTTTGCTAAACTTGTCAGCATCTGACTGTAGAAAAGCCTTTGCTTGGTTGGTTCATAATGTCAACACATCATCTCCTGCTTTTGGTGTGCAATTACTATTCACTCATTTATTCATTCAAAAATATCCTGTGTGTGCATGTGGCATATGTGCATGTACAGTTATGTGCACCTAGGCATGCACATGCATAGGCCAGAGGTGAACATCAGGTATCTTTTACCTCTCTATGTCTCAGTTTTTGATAAAGGATTGTTGAAGAACCTGGAGATTGTCAATTCACCAAGGCTAACAAGACAAGCCCCTGGATTATTCCTTTCTCCATTGCTAGGATGAAGGGTACCATTGCTATGACCAGAGTTTTACATGGGTATGGGGATCTGAACTTACACCCTCATTCTCACATAGCAAACATATGGTTGACTACCCAGCCCTTTAACAAATATTTTTGAGTCAGTACTATGTGCTATTTACTGTAGTAAAGTTGGAGCATAGTAGTGAAGATGTTAGTTATCAGTACAGTCCTGGTCTTGTGTAGGTGACAGATCAGTGGAAAAGGCAGATTGGTAAGAGACCCTTGAGGAAAGCTGCCTGGCTCTCAAGTGGTAAGAACCAAGTAGAGACCCAAAGAAAGAGTGGAAATGACTTGGTAAGGTAACTCAAGTAGAAAAGACAGAGTACATATACAAATATTTGATCATCAGCAAATTGGGAATATAGAATGGACTGTGATCACAACACAATCATGGGGATACAGGAAAGAAGAGGAAATCTTAAGTGAGTCAAGGCTAAAAGGAATGTAGATGTCAGACTATGCATTTATATTTAATATTATTTTACTCTAAAAGTCTAGAGCACCTATTAAGGAATACATTCTAAAGAAGATATATTGAAGTAAAGCCTACAATAAACTATAAACATATAAGATGCAAAGCTTGATATTTCAATACATGAACACATCCAGGAAACCATAAGCACAAACAACACTGGAGACATAGCATCACCTTCAAATGTTTGCTCAGGCCTCTTGCATCTCAGATCCTCAACACAGATACATCTCCTATAAGAAGTTGAATATTTTAGTTATTAGAATGTCAAGACATAAAAATGCCAAAATATCAGATTAATGGGGAAGGAAACTAAAATTGAGCCACAATGAGGTTGCTCTGGACAACCATAAAATGGCTAAAATTAGAGTTTGGTAGCTCCAAATGTTGAGTAGGATGGGTGACACTTAACTCTCAAATAATGCTGATAGGACTGTCAAGTGATTTCTCAAAGCCACTTTGAGGAAACAGTTTGGCATTTCTTAGAGTTAAGTGCGAATACACCATATACTCAGCCATCTATTTCTAGGTACTCACAAGAGAGGAAAACATCTCCACTCAGACATGTATACTAATGTCCATGATAGCTCTTTTTCATAACATCCCAAACTAAAATTACTACACGTATGTCAGAAGGTAAATATATAAATTACATAACCTGAATTAGAAAAACTTTACATCATTATTCGAGTTAAAAGTGAACTCATTGCATAAGTCCACTCACTGATACAAAAATCTAGAAAATAAAAGTTAATGCATAATGATAGGAAGAATCTTACTATTGCCTAGGCCAAAGACAAACCAAGAGAAAGATTAAAAGGGGCAAGTATAACCACTTAAGTTGAATTATAAATTAAATGACATCTTTCATTATATGTAAACTGTACCTCAATAATATTCATTAAAAATCTTAGGGTATTTTGGATTTGAAATCAAGGAATTAAAACAATACTAGAGAAATTATCAAGTGCCAATAACAGATCTTTTCGTTTAGGTAATTCTCTAATTATTTCTTTCTTTTCATTTTGTTTTTCAGGATAAGTAAAAAGCCTTATTCTATGAGTTTGCCAAGATCACTTAAGCAATTATTTGTTCATTTGTATCATGTTTATCTGAGTTTTAAAAATATTTTGTATGATCAGAAAAGGATTCAGCCTAATTTTATATCCTGTGTCTGTTTACATGTTAGTGTACATGTACACTTGTGTGTGTGTGCATGTGTGTGGAGGCCAGAGGCCAATGTTGTATGTTTTCCACTACCACTATTCCTTTTTTTGTTCCACTGAATTTTGACTCACCAATATTTTAGACTGACTGGCCTGCAAGCCCCAGAAATCTCCCTGTCTCCATCCCCTTACAAGCACACATGAGTCCACGCTCTTGGTACATGGGTGCTGAGAATCCGAATTCATCTTCTTCTCTCTTTTTTTTTTTTTTTGGTTTTTCGAGACAGGGTTTCCTGGAACTCGCTTGGGAGACCAGGCTGGCCTCGAACTCACAGAGATCCACCTGCCTCTGCCTCCCAAGTGCTGGGATTAAAGGCGTGCGCCACCACCGCCCGGCTCATCTTCTCATTATTATGTAGCAAACATGATACTCACTGAGCCATTTCCCCAGCCCCAAGGTAAGATCAAAGTTGTAAAGCAGAAAATGCTCACTGATGAAGCAGTATGAATCTGACTGAAGAATGGATTACTTGGATAAGGGACATAGAATTTCTTCCCACATCTCACAGAAAAATAAAAACAAAAGATAGAGGTAGTCATTTCACATAGAGCAGTACAAAACTAACGTTGTATACAAAAGTACCTCACTTTTATAGATAATGTTAAACTTAAATAATGCTTTATTTTACCCAATAATCACATTATTCTAAAGGCTGAATACAGCCTCCTGGAATCTTTTATAGAAACAACAGAAGTTTTGCTGTGGTTCAAGCCCTAGCTAAGCTGTAGAGTGTATTTTCTCTGTGACACTGATTACGTTTTCAGCCTTACAATGCCAGGGTCTATTCTATATCTACCTCAAACTCAAGAAGGTGGAAGATTATGACTGCCATTGTTTCTAATGGCATCCACTAAAGAAGAAAGACACTGGAAGCTAGGAGTAAAGAGCATATCTGTATCCATGTAACCCATTGACTGGGGACAAATGTGTTTTTTACCTTAGCTTCTTCATGTGTAAAATAAGAGTTAGAAAGATGTTTACTATAAAATTTTTAAGAAGCTAAATTAGGGCTGGCGAGATGGCTCAGTGGTTATGAGCACTCTTTGCTGTTCTAAAGGTCTTGAGTTCAATTCCCAGCACCCACATGGCAACTCACAACTGCCTGATGCCCTCTTCTGGTGTGCAGATGTATATGCTGACAAAGTACCCATATAAATGAATGAATGAATGAATAAATAAATCAATCTTTTAAAAAAAAGAAGCTAAATTATTTAATATACAAAGTGCCCTAAAATACACATACTGAGTATGCTCACAGTTGTTATTATATTCTAATTATAATTATTATGATTGACATTACCATTGTATATTAATTGTGCACAAAGTTTTATTGAATCTTTAAGACTTAATTTAAATAACATCCCTTTGAAGATTTTGCTGCTCTTCCATTCAAACAGCATCCCACCAACAAGGTACTTGGGATTTTATGCATGTTCCTATATAATATATAGAACAAAGTTGTGTGCTTAGGCTCCATAATACATATTATGGATTAATATTAAACAAGATAGACAGGAATGAGACCCTATCCTCATTAAGCCAATTTCCCAACAGAGTAGCAGACAATTAGAAAGATTTGAAACTGGTTCGGGACGATGTGCTTGATCAGGGGTAAATCTAAGGTACAAATCCATCTTCATTGTTCTAAACTCTCATTCTTCATGCTTCCATATGCTGTATCTCAGTGAATTTCATTTATTTTTGCTTCCAGTTTGTATAAGTCTTTTTCCCAACTTATGTTCAATTGATGCTTAAGAGTTATTTGTGTAATCAATCATTTAAATAAACAAATGAGTGAGTAAAATAGAATATATATAGCTCTTAGTAACTTTTTTTTTCATTAGGAGGGATTCTAACTGCTGGTAAGGAAAATGTAGTCTAATGTAGAATGCACAAGAAAGGCACATTTAAGTCCTCATGTATATGGTTTCTGTTCTCAAAATCATATTCTCCAGCAAATAAAATCAGATTTTTGGAGAAAACGAAGCTGATAGATCCTACACAAAGAACTACAGGCAACTAAGGAATGTGAGAATAGGAGAAATAGTCTTCCCCAGAGAAGAACACAATAATTGGTTATCTAACACCAAATGGTCAGCTCTGAAAACATATATATGAGTCACATTATACAGAATATATGTATGAAACAACAACTAATGACAAAAGAAACTACAAATTTGAAAAAGCAAGGAAAGGTATATTGGAGGGTTTGGAGGGAGAGAAGGGGAAGGAGAAATGATGTAACTATATTATAATCTCAAAAATAAAACAAATACTTCTTAAAGTAAGTTGTTTAAAGCATAGACATTAATGTCAAGTGAGATTGGGCTATCAGGGGTCAATACTCAAATAACTATAGCAGCTAAGGCTGTAATGGGTGTGACCCATGTTATTGATAATTAGCAATCTCTAAGGCAAGCGGAATTTCATTTTAAATAAAAAGCTATTGTCCTACCTTCATTTCTGTTGCTGTGATAAAATACCCTGACACAAAGCAACTTAGGGAAGAAAGGATTTATTGGGCTCACAGTTCCAAGATGTAGTCCATTATTGCAGGGAAGTTAAGGCAGGAACTTGAGGCAGCTGGTCACGTCCACAGGCAAGAGCTGAGAATCACTGAATGCATGCTGACTTGTGTTCAGCAACTTCTCTTTTAAGACCAAGACACAACCCCAGGGAGCAGCGCTGTTCACAATAGGCATTGCTTCCCACCTCAATTAACATAATCAAATGGATTCCCCATACACATAGACATGCCCACCATAGGCCAACCTGATCTAGACAGTCCTTTATTAATGCGGTCTTCGTAGGTGATTCTAGAATGTGTTAAGTTGACAGTTAAGATCAATCATCACAAAGAGATTTTTTACTATATTTTGTATTTAGTAATTTATCTTCTCAAAAGCTTTTGGGACAATAAATTCATATCATCTCTTTGTCACCACTCTTAGAGATCAGGAAGTTCTATATTGATTGGTACTTCTGAGGCATCTTGAAGAGACTGCTTGATCTGCCCACTATTTAGTAAGAATGATCGAAAATTAGTTGTTTCTATTTACTTATATTCTGTTTTCTTATATTCTGGTTTGTCCCACCTATCCCTTTCATGACGATTAATTTTAAGTAAGGCATTGATATCGTAAGAAGAGAGGAGGTAGTTAGTGTATAATTAGCATGGGGAACCAAAGAGATTGTCACTAATTAGCCTGAGTAGGACAAGCAAGATGTTTAGTGACATGATATTAGATTGAGGTTTTAGGGAAAAGAAGGAACTTGGTATCTGGATAAGTCAGAATTAACTTCATCTAGAGAATAGCTTCATGTGCTCATCAAAAGAAGACATTTCACACAGTTGAATCACAGGTTGTTGATGTGAAGTTACCGCATAAGAAGTTAGATGGGTGGATTTTATTGAGGTGTAAGAGCACAGCTGTTTCATTTTTGTCAGTATATAGAAAACTACAAATAATAACAAAAGCAACAATAAACGCAGATGAAAGGATCTTCAGTGAACTGTTAATTATATTTTGAAAACAAATCGAATCACATTTCCTGAATCAGACAATATGTAATTTCTACCTATAGAAATAGCTAAGATTGGGCAACCCTTTTAACTCTAGCACAATGCATTTGAGGTGCAACTAGGATTGGAAAATATAGGTCTTGTGACACCTTTTTGAATGTTCTTTCTCGTGTGCCATGCTGTGGCAAATTTAAATATGAAAGAAATTCTGTAAATTTAACTGAAAAAAAAAAAAAAAGCTTTCTGCAAACTCCTCCTGTGTGAATACAGTTTTTCAGGAAGAACTTTTTACTTCTGGCTAAACTAATTACAGAATTTATAGTACTGTGTCCAAGAAAAAAAAAAAGTAGCAGTAGCAGTTTTCTATTAAAAAAAAAAGCTAAACATTTTAAAGCCAAAATACTAAATCAAATGAGATTTGAAGAAGCAAAGTCAAGTGCCCACCTGCGCTAATGTTGTCATGTTCTTTCCAACTAAGCCAAGAACAACATAAAGTTTTTGACAAAGCATTCTTTCATAACCAGGTGCAACTCAAAACCCAATGTGAAATAAAGACAATTCCGGGTCAGAAAGGGGAAAAGCAGAAGACTATCTGCAGAAGTTTCTGCTCTCGAGATCCTGAATGTAAAGAAAACAAAATGCATACACACAAAACCCCGCAAAACACAGTAAAAGGGCTCTGTCTCCCAGTTATCCACATGGAATGCTTAAGCATGGCAAGGTCTATAAATGTGAACGGACTGGTCACTGCCTACTGAACAAATGAGGTGTGCATAAATGAGTTGCCGCCTTTGCTTTAATGGAGCTTAGATGGTGGATGAGACAGAGAGCAGAAAATCATAAAGATGGGTGGAGAGTTGTAGTCAGGAGAGATACGCTTGGGGAAGCATTGGGGATAAATGGGATTCTGTAAAGAAAGAGAACAAAGGAGAAAAGAAACATAAAGGAAGAAAGAGAAGTCAAGGATGTCACTAGCTGCTCTAGTTATTTACTGGATTCCAGAAAGTAGCTCAGTAAAAGGAAGTCTTTGCTATTGTATGAAGCCAGAAATTAGGATAACCTATTACTTTATATTAGGACTTAGGGTGATCTTAACTCTGCTCTTGATCGTCTTTTAGCCTAGACTAGATCAGATTGAAAAGCATGAAATTTTCATTTTAGGATTAGAAATCCAACTGTCAATGTACTTAGTTGAACTGTAAGCCAGAAGAAGTTTCTGAGCTCTGACACTCAGCTCTGCTTCTACAACTAGAAAGTAAGATGAATAGAAAAAGATCTAATGATATAAGGTAGATTCCAAAGAGTTCTGTATCATACTGTGATGTATAAGAATTGGTGATGTAACCTAGCCTACTTGTTTCCTAGTCTGGGCATGCCAATTTTCCAGAAGCTGTAGCTTAGAGAACTCCCAACTCAAAGTTCCTTTAACAATAACGTCAGTTGGCCACAAATATCAAGACTGACAATGAAAAGTGTTCAGGTTCATTGTCAATCATTGGCCTGGCCCCCTCTATATGAGAATGTTATATACTTATGCAGGTTGCAAGATAGCTGTGGAAGTACTGGAGTTCATTTGCAAGAATAGCAAATGGGGAAAAAGGATTGGTGGCATCCATATGGTCTTTGAAAAGATTAGTTATAAGTTATCCTGGTAACTCTGTGGAAATCCATCTTTGCACAATATAAAGTCCAAGCAAAGTGCATGGTCAGTCCACACACTGTAATTGTCACAGGAAAGTCTTTGGTTTACTATAGATGGGTTGGGCCAGTCCTTCATTTAACTAGG
>CABHPP010087405.1:37752-48822 GCA_902168425.1 Peromyscus attwateri | reverse complement strand
GGAGTCCAGGCACAGGGAGACTGTTATTGTCAGGAAAGAGGAAAGAAGCAGGAGTCTTGCCAACCGTCCACGGAAGGCTGGTCTTTAGGGAACAATGTACCCAGGAACCATTACTCGGGCTGATTGTCAGGGGACCGCCGGGGGCCTAGCCTCGAGAGACACGTGCCCCCCTTCCTCGTGAGACCACCAGATCGGCATTTGTCACACGGGCGACACCGTTGCCGGTGTGGCAACTCCATATGGAATTTGTTTTCTTTATGGCAAAAGCTAGCCATGTAGACACAGAAAGTGCCCTTGCCTCAACTGCTGACACTATGCTGTACAAATTGGGCAAGCAGGACACAAAAGAAAGTAACTGCAGAACTCTGTCAAGACAAGGTGAGACAGTCCTTCAAAAATCCTGCTTCACAGATAAGTCTATCAGATATGCTAGGTCTTTAGGCTGAAGATGGATGCCTCAACATTACAGAGGAACTCTGGGTCACTGTCCAGGCAGCCTGATGTCCCTGTTATTAGGTAACATTACATTCTTCTGAAGTCTTTGATGGAGTTGAAGACTAGATAGTTATAGTTATAATTCTCCTTGCTTATGATAAAAGATAAATTAGATATAAAATTTTAGACTTACAAAAATAGGATAGATGGTAGAATATTTTCTAATTTTGCCAAATATAAATAGACTAGACATTGTAACTGTAATTCTTGCTTGATAACTGTTTTGTTATATGTAATTTTACTATGTTAAAGTTAAAACCTTCCTTTTTGATTAGACAGAAAAGGGATGTCTTTCTGTACTTTGTAAGTATGTGTTGCTGATTGGTTGATAAATAAAGCTGCATTGGCCTATGACAGGGCAGGATGGAGCCAGGCAGGAAAATCCAAGAGAGATAGTGAAAGGAGAAAAGAGAGTAAAGGGAGATGCCAAACAACTGCCCAAGGATCAATGGGACACATGTAAAGGCACGGAACACGCAGCAATACAGAGATTAATAGAAATGGGTTAATTTAAGATGAAAGAGCTAGCTAGCGGTACAGCCACTGTGGAAATCAATATGGCGCTTTCTTAGAAAATTGGGAATCAATCTCCCCCAAGATCCAGCTATACCACTCTTGGGCATATACCCAAGGAATGCTCAATCATACCACAAGGGCACTTGCTCAGCTATGTTCATATCAGCATTATTTGTAATAACCAGAACCTGGAAACAACCTAGATGCCCTTCAACCGAAGAATGGATAAACAAACTCTGGTACATATATACAATGGAATACTACTCAGCAGAGAAAAACAATGACATCATGAGGTTTGCAGGCAAATGGAGGGATCTAGAAAAAATCATCCTGAGTGAGGTAACCCAGACTCAGAAAGACAAACATGGTATGTACCCAGTCATAGGAGAATACTAGTTGTGGAACAAGGATGACTGGACAGCTACTCACAACACCAGGGAGGCTACCTGGATAATAGGACCCCAAGAAAGACACGGGGATCGCCCAATGACAGAGAAATGGATGAGATCTACATGAACAATCTGGACGTGAGTGGGGGTAATGAGGGGCGAGGGGCGAGAGAAAGAGAACTTGGGGAAGCAGGAGATCCCAACTGGATCAAGAACAGAGAGGGAACATAAGGAATGTTCATGATAAATGAAGACCACATGAGAATAGGAAGAAGCAAAGTGCTGGAGAGGCCCACAGAAATCCACAAAGATGCCCCCACAATAAACTGCTGGCAATAGTCGAGAAATAGCCCGATTTGACCTACCCTGGTGATAAGATGGCCAAACACCCTAATTGTCGTGCTAGAAACCCCATCCAGTGACAGAGAGAACTAGATGCAGATATCCACGGTCAGGCCCTGGGTGGAGCTCCGGGAGTCCAATTGGCAAGAAGGAGGAGGGTTTATGTGAGCAAGAGTTGTTGGGACCAGGGATGGATGGAATACAGGGACAAATGGCCAAACGAATAGAAACACATGAACTGTGAACCAATGACTGAGGGGCCCCCAACTGGATCAGGCCCTTTGAATGGGTGAGACAGTTGATTGGCTTGATCTGTTTAAGAGGCATACAGGCAGTTGGACCGGGTCCTGTGCTCAGTATGTGAATTGACTGTTTGAAACCTGGGGCTTAGTAGAGACCCTAGGCTCAGCCTGGGAGGAGGGGACTAGACCTGCCTGGGCTGAGTCCACCAGGTCGATCTCAATCCTCGGGGGAGTCTTTGCCCTGGAGGAGATGGAAATGGGGAGTGGGCCGGGAGGAGGGGGGCGGGACGGGAGGAGGGAGAAAGGGGGAATCTATGGCTGATATGTAAAGTTGAATTATATTGTAAAATAAAATAAAATAAATTAAAAAAAAAAAAGAAAGAGCTAGCTAGCAAGAATCCTGCCATAGGACATACAGTTGGTAATTAATATAAGCCTCTGGGTGATTATTTTATAAGCTGCTGTGGGACCTCAGGGACAGGCAGGACACAGAAAAACTTCCGGCTACAATGGTCTGTGACTCAAGTATGTGGTGTCTTCATCAATAGGATCTTAGCATCAAGTTCTAGAGAGTGACCAAGGCATTGGCAATAAGCTGTAGTGTTTGGGGGTTGGGAGGCTATAGAAACCTACTGATGAACAACTTAAAAAAGGGTAACCTATAACTAGCACTGGGCATCATATTTGACAGCCTATGTTGTCTAGGGAGACACTGTTTTCTCCATTGTAGATCAACTCCATTTACAAATGTGTATGTGTATATTTATTTATTATTATAAATATGTTTATTGAATTGTTCAGTATTTTGAGTCTAGCTTTTTGAGTTCTTCATATATTTCGGAGATCAGCCCTCTGTCAGAGGTGGGGTTGGTGAAGATCTTTTCCCAATCTGTAGGCTGCTGTTTTGTCTTATTTACCATTTCCTTTGCTCTTCAAAAGCTTCTCAGTTTCAGGTGGTCCCATTCATTAATTGTCGCTCTCAGTGTCTGTGATACTGGTGTTATATTTAGGAAGTGATCTCCTGTGCCAATGCATTCCAGACTACTTCCTACTTTCTCTTCTATCAAGTTCAGTGTAACTGGATTTATGTTGAGGTCTTTGATCCACTTGGACTTGAGTTTTGTTCATGGCGACAGATATGGATCTATTTGCAATCTTCTGCATGTTGACATCCAGTTATGCCAACACCATTTGTTGAAGATGCTTTCTATTTCCACGGTACAATTTTGGCTTCTTTCTCAAAAATCATATATTCATAGGTGTGTGGAATAATGTCAGGGTCTTCAATTCGATTCCATTGGTCCACATGTCAGTTTTTATGCCAATATCAAGTTGTTTTTATTACTATAGCTCTACATTAGAGCTTGAGGTCAGGGATCATGATGCCTTCAGAGGTTGCTTTATTATACAGGATTCTTTTAGCTATCCTAGGTTTTTTGTTTTTCCATATAAAGTTGAGTATTGTTCTTTCAAAGTCTATGAAGAATTGTGTAGGAATTTTGATGGGGATTGCATTGAATCTGTAGATTGCTTTTGGTAAGATTGACATTTTTACTATGTTGATTCTACCTATCCATGAGCATGGGAAATATTTCCATTTTCTGATATTTTCTTCGATTTCTTTCTTTGGAGACTTAAAGTTCTTATCATACAGGTCTTTCACTTGCTTAGTTAGAGTTACCCCAAGGTATTTTATATTATTTGTGGCTATTGTAAAGGGTGATGTTTGTCTGATTTATTTCTCAGCCCATTTATCATTTTTATATAGGAGGGCTACTGCTTTTTTTGAGTTAATCTTGTATCCTGCCACCTTACTGAAGCAGTTTATCAGCTGTAGGAGTTCCATGGTAGACAATAAGACAAAATGACAGCATACAGGATGGGAAAAGATCTTCACCAACCCCACATCTGACAAAGGGCTGATCTCCAAAAAAATATAAAGAACTCAAAAAGCTAGACATCAATATACTGAACAATCCAATTTAAAAAATTGGCTACAGAGCTTAACGGAGAATTCTCAACAGAAGTATCTCAAATGGCTAAGGCATTTAAGGAATTGCTCAACATCCTTAGTCATCAGGGAAATGCAAATCAGAACAACTCTGAGATACCATCTGACACCTGTCAGAATAGCTAAGATAAAAACCATTGAAGACAGCTTGTGTTGGAGAGGATGTGGAGATAGGGGAACACCCCTCCACTGTTGGTGGGAATGCAAACTTGTACATCCACTCTGGAAATCAGTATGGCAGTTTCTCAGAAAATTGGGAATAAGTCTCCATCAAGACCCAGCTATACCACTCTTGGGCATATACCCTAGGAATGCTCAATCTTACCACAAGGACACATGCTCAACTATGTTCATATCAGCATTATTCGTAATAGCAAGAACCTGGAAACTACCTAGATGCCCCTCAACTGAAGAATGGATAAAGGAAATGTTGCACATATACACAATGGAGAACTACTCAGCAGTAAAAAGCAATGATATCATGAAATTTGCAGGCAAATGGATGGAACTAGAAAATATCATCTTAGGTGAGGTAACCCAGACTCAGAAGGACAAACATGGTATGTACTCACGCATAAGTAGATACAAGAAGTGAGGGAAGGGATGGCCAGACTGCAACCCACACCTCCAGAGAGGCTAGCTAACAGGGAAAGACCCTAGGAGGGACACATGGATGACCCTGTGAAGGAGAAGTAGATGAAATCTATAGGATCAGACTGGGTGTGCTGGTCAGGGTTGCAGAGGGTAAGGAGTGGGGCATGAGAACATAGGGAAATGGGAGGGTCAAGCTGGAACAGGGACAAAGTGGGAGGGCAGGGAGGAAGATACCATGATAGATGAGGACACCATAGGAATAGGAAGAGGCAGGGTGCTGGGGAGGCTCTCAGGAATCCACAAGGTTGACCCCACCTTGGTCTGCTGGCAGTGGTCCAGAGGGTGCCTGGACTGGTCCACTCCGGTGACTGGTCTAGCGAATAACCTAGCTGTCATCATAGAACCTTTGTCCAGTGACTAATAGGGGCAGATGCAGAGATCCACAGCCAGGCACCAGGCTGAGCTCCAGGAACCCAACTGATGAAAGAGAGGTGAGATTCTGCAGGGGAGGGTCGTTGAGATCATGATGGGAGAACGTGCAGAGATGACGGGCCGCACTATTGGAAGACCATGATCTGTCGACTGGTGGCTGTGGAGCCCCCATGGGACTAGACTAAACCCTCTGAATACGGAAGATGGTTGCTTGGCTCGAACTGTTCGAGGTTCACCCAGGCAGCGGGATTGGGATCTATCCCTGGTGCATGGGCAGGCTTCTAGGAATCCAGTGCCTGTGGTGTGATGCCTTGTACAGCCTTGGTTCAGTGGGAAGGGGCTTGGACCTGCTTAGGCTCAGTGTGCCAGGCTCTGCTGACTCCCCATGGGAGACCTTGATTTGGGGGATGTGGGGATGTGGGGTCGCTTGGGAGAAAGGGCTGGGAGTGGGAAGAGGGAGGAAGGAGGATCTTTTGTGGTATGTGGAGTGAGTAGAAAATTTCTTAATAAAGAAAAATGAAAAAATAAATATTCATTTATGTATCTATTTTTATAAATATATAGTATTTATATTCATATGTGTATATTTAAGGATGTGACTATGGTAGTGGGTTTCCATGTGCATTTTTGAAAGGTATTTAATGTTAGGTACCCTTCTCATTTCCCCCGTCTCTACCCCGCCCTCCCATCTTCTATCCAATTCAAACTTTTTGTGTCATTATTTTCCTTCCCACTTAATAACACCTGCTCTTGAATTCTCCTGCTCCACTCCCTGCACAGCCCCTCACCAGTTTCCTGCATTATATAGACACTCCAATTTAAACACACTTCTCTGAAGGGTCAAATGTGTTATCTACATACACAACAGGAAATGGGACATTGACATTTTTCGATGGGGTTTTCTCCTTCAGAAGGGTCATTTCCAACTCCATTCATTTACCTCAATTTTTCATATATTTATGGACGAATAATATACCATTTGTATATGAACAACATTTTCATCATTCATTCATCAAGTGATTGATATCTAGGCTTTTACTATTTCCTGGCAATTGTGAAGAGACCAACAGTAGACATCAATGAGCAACTCTCTCTGAAGTAGGATACAGAGTTTCGAGTGTGCCTAAGACTGGTATATCTCTATTTCTGTGTCTGCATTTATGTATACAGCAAAATTTAAAACATGGATGAGCTTCCACTTCACATGAGTTACAAAACTTATTCTTCAGATAAAAATTAATTACAAATTTTTATATATGTGATGTAGAGGGTGGATTAAGGTAACATGTTATAAGACAGCTCAGATTTTAATTCTGTGTGTCCCTTTCACCTGGTTATTATTTAGCATTAATACATCATTGTGCTAGTTTAAGATGCATGTTTTCACATTCTAGCCAAGTTTCTTTACCAGTAGAAGAAATATGCTTTACACTAACTCAAGGTTCACAATGAATTTTTCTTTAAGCATCCTGTTGCATGTGTAAGAGAATAATTCCTGCCATGTTTAGAAATTATAGAGTGGGTCATGGAAGAAGAAATGCGAGTGAGAACCTATAACTCTTTCTAAATTTTATTTATCTTTTACAAAGGATTAGTAGAAAAAAGCATGACAAATTTTTAAACATTGCTATATTGTAATGGAATAAATGAATGCTTATATATTTTCTTTTTGAAGTCTAGTAAGCCACCTCCTCTACCATTCAAATAATTTATTCATAGGGATGGTGACATACATGTAGGTATTCAATCCCTCTCACTGACTTTTCAGCTATTCTGTAACATTTTAATCTAAATTAATTATAGAATAAAACAAAGTTGTAAAGTAATAGATAATGTATTGGTATACCCTCTACCTACCCTGTGGTCATGTGAACCACCACACTGATATAATACATTAACAAAAAGGGTACTTGATGTTGGTGAAACAAAATTGCCTATACTGTAGACCCCACTGAGACTGCATCATTTTGAACATCTTATGTGTTGCAGAGTTCTGGGCATGACCAAGACTGGCTGTTGGAGCATGTGAATAGGAAAGATCCTGTCTCCATACAGGAAGCAATGAGACCCAAGTAAGATCAGGCATGCTCCTTTTATGACAACTCTCAGACACCACTAGAGATCATGTGACAACCCAGGACCAAGTCCCCTAAAGACCAGCCATTAGGATTCACCCCGTAAAAGCTGCACAGACCCTCCCAAAGCTATCATCCTTGCTGAACAAGTGTCCACTACATGGTGGACACAGTTAAGCCACATCCAAAGCTCAACATTCTTCCCATGGCCTCCAATGTACTGGTCCCTCTTGTCTTCCAAATGAAATAACATTTTTAAAAACTGGAAATGAACCAAAGGTGCCTGTGATTAGAAGAATGTAAAGTTAAATCATAGAAGAAAATACTTAAAATTCAGAGCATTTACACTCTGAGAGCATAAAGATTAACAAATTATGAAGTAGGTTGTATGAACTGGCACACATGCAGAAATCTGCATTTCACGAGACAGGTGGGTCAACACATTTCTTTATACTGATGAAATAAAATAAAATAACATTTCTATCCAGAGGTGCAAGTGTTAATCCCAAAGATGGGAGGAGGAAGACTACTGACCCAAATCATTATGGCCAAAATAATTAAAGAAAGCAATTCATCAAAGCAAGGATTTTGATTCATGTACATGAGCTGCTGCCCCCTAAGATGGGCTCCAGAATTCAGCATTGGATGTGAGGAAAACATTGCTTTTATACATAATGTGTAGAGGGTTTCCTAATGGGGGAAACAGGCAGGATTACAGGATCAGAACATAGCATGGGGTCGAAACAAAGTAATCACAACAGGTAGTCATAACAAGGTATTCACTGGTGGTCATGTGACCTTTTGAAACAAAGGTAGAGTTGCAAGATGGTTATAAACAACTTTTTGAAACAGACATGATTACCATTCCTGGAACAGGCAGTACAGAACCATTTCTACTTATGGTTACAGATGAGACATAACCCAATCTCTGAAAAGCAGAGTTTTAACCATAAACAGGACTGAACCTAGTTATTTTTTTAATAACTGTTGGCATAGAAGATTAAGACAGAGGCAGGCTGGTTCTTCACTAGTAATAAAAGTGTGAAGATGAGTGAGAGTTGGAACTTAGGATACCTGCAGAGGATTCAGAAGGACTGTCAGCTTGAATGTCCCTGGGAAGAAAACCAAACTGAGTGCATTACTGCTGTGGAAGAAGTATCAAGAGTGACACACCATCACCATGCAGAGCTATGCAAGTCTGCATGGTCTGTTTATGCTTCAGTTATACAGTCACAAAACCTAAGCATGCACTTTTGATGTTGCTAGCTGTGGTAGGGATTGGCACTTAATGGAGAGAACAAAAATATTTACAGGTAGGTAGATCAGTTAGGATGGGATGTGAGAGGCTGATATGTGAGGCATGATACGATTATTATTCAGTTATGCACTCACACAACACAAGCTGATACTACTTGATGTTGCAACCTATTATGGGAGTTGGTCCATAAATGAGGGAAGAGTAATTATTTGGACACAGGTAGACCTAAAAGGATAAGATGGGAAAGGCTGATAAGAGAGAGGAAATGGGGCAGATGCCAAGAAACATCTTAGTGGGCATCCGGACTCAAAGGTTTCCAGTGTGTGACTTGTTCCCCGTATACTTACTTGAAGTCACAAGGTCTGCTCAACCATTTAATAAACCTCACGTGGGTCAGAAACATTTACTCAGCTCCTGAATGCAAATCCCAATTCCAGAACAAGGAAACAGAGTCTAGAACCAATCTGTGAAAGCACCTTCTTCAGCCTTGGACAGCTCTCCAGCTCTAGACCTGAAAATGGAAGAAAGGTAAGGATATATTCCAAGGATGTTCAGAGAGTTACTGTCTTGGAGTTTTCTCTAGATCCATAAGCCTGTGTTGCTACCACAAAACATAACATGCAGGGTCCAGGGCTTTCTCCTTGGAAAGAATGAGACAGAAGCTTCCTTTTGAAGCAGAGAGATAGACTGGCTTAAACAGACTTTTCCTACTTTCGTCAAAATCATTCATATTCATGTCTGTTATTTCTTTAAGGAGAAATGTAATGTGAATATTTTGTTTCCCAGGGCAAAACCCTGACAATAGGCTAATTGTTTGTTGCTTCTCAAAGCTGATCTGTAAAGTTTGTATGTTGCATTCAAGAAGAAACAGATGGATAGAATTTGAATAACTGAAAAATAATAAAGTGTCTATTTAAAAAGACCACAGGTCTTAGGGACAGAGAAGATGAATGGAGAATAATGATAAAGGAAGAGGGTGAAGGAAGCTGTCCACTCCTTGGCTCCAATAATCATCAGAAGGAATTGGTCCTGGAGTATGAGAGAGGGGATGAGGAACGGGGGAAAGAGAGGTCAAAGTTATAGGTCAGTAGTAAGAGGGGATAACTAAAAGCACAGAGAAGCACTGCTACTGTCAGTACCAGAAGACAGGTAAAAAATACAGGGCTAACATCTTTTTTTTTTTTTTTTTTTTTGCTTTCTTGTGTCCTTGAAATGTCACCAACTGCTTCAAATAGAAGAAACTTAGAGAAAAGGATAGCTTTTAGTGGTGAGATAAGACACTTCCGTGAAATGTCAGGGACCAGAGAGAAAGATGGAAGGAAAAACTTCCTTGCTTGCAAGTCTTCTTCCACTGTGAGGTTTCTATATTTAACTGTTATTAGATCATTTCTCCCCTCATCCCTATCAGAATTATTTTGTCTTGTTTGCATTGTATTCTTCTAGTGCTGCATCTGTGGGGGAATCACCAATTTTGATCAAAAATAACAAGATTAGACTGAAATGTGTGCAGAGAAATGTATTTTTATTTGCTATAGCATGAGAGTGGCTACTCCAATACAGAATTGTAGAAAAATACCTTTCCGAGAAACTTATTATGCATGTGTTTGCAGCTGCACCTAGCCAAACACAAGAACTACAGCATTGCTATTCTTCAAACCTAAAGGGGCAGCGACATGCTGTTGTCAAGGACTCTCAATCAGGTCAACATGTCAGTGCAGGAAAGACACACAGAGGAGCAGGGGGGTTGTTCCTATAAAATCCTGACACAGTCTTGTTGCATTTCTCCACTCATATCTGAATCTACAGTATCTGGTAATGTTTTTGTCATCTAACCCAGAAAGTATGCAATGGGGATCGCTTTTAATTAAAAACTCAGATAATTCATTAAGAGAAAAATTAATGGACTTAGCCTCTCTGGCAGTCTACAAGGGTCTTGAAGGTCTCTCAAGCATGGGATCATAGAGAGATTTTTGGTATCTTCTCAAAAATAGAGAAAGTGGAGCAGAGAACAGAAAGAAAAACAACAGAAGAGATGCAGAGAGAAAAACTCAAGGATGTGATATTAATGTGATTTCAGGAAACCCCTTTTGTACATTTAACCATGCTTCCCCCAAGGGACAACATCACAACAAATGTTGTTTAAGAAAAGCATGTCCAGGCATTACAGGTGAACACTACCATCACCACTTTTATGCTGACTGTAGCTGATGTCCACCACCTCCATTCTCAGCCCCATTTGACTTCTCTCCTGCTGCTTCACAAGGATTTAGCTAGGGATTTTATTCATCCACAATTGTGACTGCTATCCTGCTTATAGTGTGAGTAATACTCCTGTGCTTTTCCATTATTCTAATAGGCACAGAGTGTCTTGGTGTACACAAGTTTGTCAAGGGGGTAATCCTTTCCTGGGTAGACAGATTAGTTTATAAAGTAACTGTGGAATGAGCATGATGACATGAATTCCCACCTCTAGAGTAATCCAGGCCTGGCAGGGCATGCCCACAACTCCAGTGCTGGGTATGCAGAGACCAGAGGATCCATGGAGTTTACTGGTCTGCTATTGAGTCTATGAGTTCCATGTTCAGTAAGAAACCCTGTCCCAAAATGTGAGGTAGTGATCTACTGAATAAAAACTTGACATCTGCCTGTAACTGCTACAAATACCAGCTACACACACACACACACACACACACACACACACACACACACACACACA
>CABHPP010087405.1:13465-37742 GCA_902168425.1 Peromyscus attwateri | reverse complement strand
ACACACACACACACACACACACACACACACACACACACACACACACACACACACTGTACTGTTAGTGAGACAGTTTTTCTGGATTGAAATACACATTGACAGGGATAGGTATAATCACTCATCCTTCTATGCTACAATTCCATCCTCTGAAAACTGGTTAAAAAAAAACATTCTTACATCACATGCTCTAGCAGGGATTCAAGGTGACAATAAAGGTAAGCTTTTAAAGAATGAATTCATTTAGTCCACATACGAGCTCATCCTTCCTGTTCCTCTACTAACTAGAGTCTAGTTGCAATTGCCTATCCATCACTATTTGAATTTTAATTGCTGCACCTTCTCAGCTTCTTTTCAGTCTGCACAGAAAGCTTTTGTTGTCAGAGAAAACTCATCATCTTCTTCCACCTTCTAGAAGAGACTATGGAGAAGGCTCCTGTTATGTTAGGTTTTTCTTTCTCATTTAATACACTCCACTTAGCAGTCCTCTATTAAACATGCCTATGTTTCGGTTCCCTCTCTGCAGCAGCAATTAGACCTCACCTCCCCTTCCTTCCTCCTACTTCCTCTGCTAAGCAATCATGACAGAACCACATCCATCACCAGGCTGTGCACATAATTGTGTCTTTCTGCTTAACTAAGCTGTGTTGGGTCTTTACCTCAATGTCCTGACCATGATCAGTGTCAATGATTTGTCCATGCATGAATTGTGATTATACTCAGGGCTGTTGACAAAGAGAGTTAGAAATATTGAGAATTTCTTTATCACTTTGTTAGTGCTGGTCAATGACTTTTGTTGCATTTGCCTTTTAATTTATACATGATTCATCATCTAATGTTGTAAAGATTTGCATGTGTGCATTCATTCATGAATAAATAATGTCGAGGTCTCACACAATCTGAGGATAAGGATATAAATACATCCCCTCTTCACTGTCTGATACACTAAGATACTTCTAGGATATATGGTTTTTAAATAAAGGATAAAGTGAATTTTTACCCTTTTAAATTTAAATTGGATGGTTTTCTTTCTCTTGATTTATTGCTTTTATGAAGATGTCAAGCACAATGCTGAATATAACAGGTCAAGAGGTCATACTTGTTTCATATTTGTTGAACAACATTGTGTTTGCCCAATTCAGAGAGCTGTTGGCTATCGTTTTGTGCTATATTGCTTTTACCATATTAGGCTCCCCTATTTCTTTTCAAAGTTTCTTCACAGATTATCACCCCGGGTGGCATTAAGTTTTATCCCTTCATTTGCTACATATTTAGAAATGATCAATTTTGGTTCATATTTATGCTCTTTATTACATTAATTTTTTATTTAGCTATGTTTAACCACTGTCGCATCTTGGAATAAGATTGACTAAATCACTGTGAATATGGCTTATCATATGGCTTGTGCCAGCATCTTCCATATTCCTACACCAGAGAAAGAACCTCATCCCTGGAACAGAAAGAAAGTTATTTTCAGAATTCTGTCTCTTCCTGACACAGCATTAGATGCTTAGCAACTGGACTGGAACCACCAACTACCCCAATGTCACTAGAGGCAGTGGTCTGCAGATAGACTGAATAGCACAAACTTTAAAAGAAGCTTCTAGCACTTTAGGGGTTAGATAAATTACTTAATCTCTTCAAGCCTGTTTCTCCCTCCTTATGAATCTGTGCCACACATTTGCACATAGCCAGGTGGTCTTGACAGAAAGTTTCATGTGTTCATATCTCAATTTACTTTGCAGGAACACCAGTGGAAATTTCTCAATCCTTGATCTATCCATCCCAGCCTGGATCAAGACAATAATGAATGCAAGTTACTACACTGAAAGCTTACACTGTGTCACCATGTACAAAACCATCAATATTCTTACTGTCGTCACTGCCGTGGTTGGACTGGCAGGAAATGCCATAGTACTGTGGCTTCTGGGCTTCCACATGCACAGGAATGCCTTCTCTGTCTATGTCCTCAACCTGGCTGGGGCTGACTTCCTCTTCCTCTGCTTTCAGACTGTGTACTCCCTGGAGCGTATACTTCCTTGGTTCCATAACATCTACTTCGATATTCCCATCTCTCTCATCAATGTATTAATCTTTACTTACCTTGCAGGTATGTGTATGATTGCAGCCATCAGCGTTGAGCGCTGTCTGTCCATTTTGTGGCCCATCTGGTATCACTGCCAACGACCAAGACACATGTCATCTGTCCTGTGTGCGCTGCTCTGGGCCTTCTCTCTACTGTTAAGCCTCCTGTCAGCAGATGGTTGTGGCTTACTACTTAGGTATTATGACTATTCTTCCTGTAGGACTTATAATTTTATCATTGCTGCATTTGTAATACTGTTATCTGTGGTTCTTTGTGGATCCAGCCTGGCTCTATTGGTCAGGATCTTCTGTGGCTCACAGAGGATTCCTGTGACCAGGTTGTATGTGACCATTGCCCTCACAGTGCTGGTCTTCTTAATCTTTGGTCTGCCCTTTGGTATCTATTGGTTCCTCTTAGAATGGATTGTGGCATTCCCCTGCAATGTTTATGAAATGACAACTTTCCTGTCCTGTGTTAACAGCTGTGCCAACCCCATCATTTACTTCCTTGTTGGCTCCATTAGGCATCGCAGGTTCCAGAGGCAGACTCTGAAGATTCTTCTGCAGAGAGCCATGCAGGACACTCCTGAGGAGGAAGGTGGAGAAAGGAGTTCCTCAGGAAATCCTGGAGAGAGGGAAACAGTCTGGTGTAGTAGCTGAGTGTGTCCTTGAACAGACACAGTTGTCTAGAATATCAACTTTGTCTTTATCTGTGTGGACCATTTTCACAACCTTGTTCAATTGATTGAGAAAATAGTCATTTTGTAGAAATTGGGTGAAATGGAGCATATTAAACAAAAACTGACTACAGCACCATAAAGCTGCCTTACGTGGGCCTAACTGCATCCCTACGTGATGTAAACTTTTTAATCAAATCACTTGAGGCCAGGACAACTCCTACTATAGACAAACCCTCCAAAGAAGGTCAAAGGCAGTGCAGGGAAGGTCAGGGTTTCTTTGGACATTGAACTTGATAAAGATTAAATGAATACTATATTTAATAGAAATGGCCCTATTTTTTTACAAGTTGTTTTTTAAACGTTGAAAGTAATTGAAATTTCCACAATTCCCATTTCCTTCAGTAGCCTCACATTTTATATGTATGATTTTGAAATGTTTCTTATATAAATTGCTTAGTAAATGAATATGAATCTTTAAAACTTCATATTCTAAATCTCCATTCACCCATTTGAGTCTTGAATTTCAAGTATCTGCCATCCTCAGCATTGAAAGAATAAGGTCGGGTTTTACACATCAACATCCAAGCACACTTGAAGGTAGAGAAAGACTGTCTCCAGTTTCTCCCTTTCCCAATGCCTTGGTTTGTAGCACGAATCTTAAAAGGTCTTAATAATGAAAATAAACCTGGAGCAAGGTATTAGGGTGAATGCTGGAAGATCAGAGAAGCAGAACAAGCCACAGCCACCTCATCTTGCCAGTTCCTCTGCTGTGGGAATGTTCTGTATGGCAAATGTGTTGCTAATAAAGCACTGATTGGCCAGTGGCTAGGCAGGAAGTATAGGCGGGGTTAACAGAGAGAATAAAAAGAGCAGGAAGGCAGAAGGAGTCACTGCCTGCCTGCCTGCCTGCCAGCCAGCAACCGCCAGGACAAGCAGCATGTAAAGATGCCGGTAAGCCACGAGCCATGTGGCAAGGTATAGATTTATGGAAATGGATAACTTAAGATATAAGGACAGTTAGCAAGAAGCCTGCCACGGCCATACAGTTTATAAGCAATAGAAGTCTCTGTGTTTCCTTGGTTGGGTCTGAGCGGCTGTGGGACTGGCAGGTGAAAGAGATTTATCCTGACTGTGGGCCAGGCAGGAAAACTTAAGCTACATTCCTCAGCTGATCCTGTTTCCTCAGACTGGAAGCCTCTGAGTCCTCATCCAGAATGAATCTCAGCTGAACTGTTGCTCAAAGCCTAAAAGCTTAACCAGCACTGGTTCCTGGTTTTCACACCTTATATACCTTTCTACTTTCTGCCATCACTTCCTGGGATTAAAGGCATGAGTCACCATGTCTGGCTGTTTCCAGTGTGACTTTGAACTCACAGAGATCTGGATGGATCCCTGCCTCCAGAAGGCTAGGGTTAAAGGTGTGAGTGCCACCATTTTCTGACCTCTATGTCTGTCTAGTGGCTGTTCTGTACTCTGATCCCCAGATAAGTTTATTGGGGTGCACAATTTATCAACCACATTGGTTAGCATTTCATGGACATGTCTTCCCTCTTCTTCCCTTGGCTTTGCCCTGATTCTCTCTCTCTGTGACTGTCTAACCCCTCATGAAAACATTTCCAATGAGTGTCATTGAACTGATTTCCTCTTGAATTGAATTTCTGTCAGATTTACATTATTCCCAGGAATGCATAGCATCCATAACTTGAATTATGAGTGTTTCCATTTTCTTTTTAAAATGATTCATGAGTATTGAAGCTTGATAGGACTGTTTAATTGCTTCATTCCCTTAGTAGTTTGTATAGTTTTTCAGGAACCAAGGAAGCACTACTGAAGGAAAGAGGTCAGATCAAGCTCAAATGATCTGAGTCCTTTGTCCTAAATGTGACATGTCTTCAGCAATAGAGGCCTACCCTCAACCACTAAGAAATGACCAGTGATTACATCTATAATTTATATTGTTTTGGGAGTCACAAGGACTACCCTGACCAACCATTCAAAAAGAGGTTTCTCATTCCTAGAACTGGTTCTGTGGGGATTATTGTCAATCCTAGTGGATGAACTTCCTTTAAAATGTGTGTGTGTATACATACATATATATATATATATGTATATGTATATGTATATGTGTACATGAATATATATTCATGTATGTGTATAATTTCAAGGAACATAAAAATAATAAATTCCTTAAGGGCCTTAACAAACAACCTTCCTATTGTTTGTCCCATGTCCCTCTTCTTCCTTCTGTATTGACCTGCCATCCTCTACCCCAGTCAGAGCCCGTCCCCATTATTCTGATTCCCACTTCACATCATCTCTATCCTACTATTCCCTCCCAAGCCCCTCAACATAGGTCTCTTTATACTTTTCTGGTTTGTGGTTATTCCATGTTGTATATGCACATCTGAGAATTTGGAGCTAGGAACTACAGATTATAGAGACTGTGTGGCTTTTGTCTTTATGGTCAGGACTCGATTTGCTAAGGAATTTAGGCAAACAATTGATAAGTGAATCTTCAAAATACTAAAAAATTCCTGTACAACTAAGGAAGCAATCAGCCAGGTAAAGAAGAAACTCACAGAATGGGAGATATTCTTTGCCAGTTATACACATGACAGAGGATTGATACCCAAAAGATATAAAGAATTTCAAAAATGAAGAGTCCAAAAACCAAATTACCATTTAAAAAATGAGACTGGGACCTAAACAGAGAGTTCTCAAGAGAATAAATAAAAACTGCTAATAAAATCTTGAAATGTCTTTATCATCCTAAGCAATGAGAAGAATGCAAACTAAAGCAACTTTGACATTTTATGTCACCCCAGGCAGCA
This sequence comes from Peromyscus attwateri, assembly GCA_902168425.1. NCBI lineage: Eukaryota > Metazoa > Chordata > Mammalia > Rodentia > Cricetidae > Peromyscus > Peromyscus attwateri. The sequence goes on along the minus strand of CABHPP010087405.1, from coordinate 32,149 downwards.
CACTTAAAATCAACAACAACAAAAAAAAACTGACAACAAATGCTGTCCAGATGGTGGAGACAGTAGACCCCTCCCTCGTTCATTCTTGTAGGAATGGGAACTGGTGTAGCCACTCTGGAAAACAGGAAGGAGAATCTTCCAAGACTAAAAATATATCTACAAAATGACCCAGCTATATTACTCACAGGCATATGACCAAAGAACTGAACATCCTAGTCTGCAGATACTTGTTCACCAGTGTTCATTGACACCTTCTTCACAGAAGCCTGGAAATGGAAACAACCCAATGTCTTCCACTGGATGAATGGATAATGAAAATGTGCTACGTAGGCACAATGGAATACTATTCTGCTGTAAACAAAAAAGAAATGAGATTTGTAGATAAAAGACTGAACCTAGAAATATTATCTTGAGTGAGGTAATGCTTTCTGTGAAATAATATTTCAATCTTAAATTGTGTTGCATTGGATTATTTAAAGTGTAATTAAGAAAAAGTGATATGTACAGATTAAACAAATGCATAGTTCAATAAATTTGCTTGGATAAATATAACTACATAACTCAAAACCCAGTCAAGACACAAAATACTTCCTTGCCTCTGTGAGTTACCTCTGATCCTCCACTCCTAACTCTGCCTTGGAGGTCAGTACTGTCTATATTTGCAATTTAGTGTAAAATTGAGAGTGCAAACTAAGAGTATATCATCATGTTGTGTGATATGTGATAAAATGGTTGTTAAAATTGAATGCACTATCATAGATATATTTATATACATACACACATACATATATAAAATGTAAATTTCCTTTCTTTATATATAGCAAAAACTGCTTTAGGAAAAACTCCTGAATGCAATGCACTATTACCACATAGAGATCTTGTGTTGTAAGTCATTTTTATTCCATCTTATGTATTTGTTACTTTATATTTTTTATATGTTTATCCACTTTCAATTACCACAAAGGTTTAGTAACCATCATATCATGCAGTCGGTCTGTACACACTGACACTTTAAAATACATCCCATATGTGAATGAGGTTTGCATAGTTTTATCCTTACATTGGTCTTACCTCTAGTGGAGTTAAATGGTAACTCCATTTAGATTAAAACTCCACCAATGTATGCATCTATTTTAGGAAGTAGTGGGTTTCCATATAGCTTTTTATAAGGCCTATAGTGTTATTCTGACCCTTCCCCAATTTCCATCCTCTATCCTGCCCTCCTATTGAACTTGAGCTTTGAAACATTGTTGGAAATGTGTTTTGTGACTCTTGAAGATGAACTACATGAGTTTTACATTGTGAAATGTACATGACACTTTGAGATAGAGGGCAGAATGTTAAGGTCTGAGTATCAAAATCTTCAAAGGCTTTTGCTTTAAATGTTTATTTTTCAGCTAGTGGTTCTATTTTGAGAGATTATACAAACATTAATGCCTAACTATTGGGCATAAGTCCACCCATATTGTAGCCAAGAACAAGAATTCCTTATTTTTGACAGTTAAGGTATGACATGCTGTGTGTGACTGTCACAGTTTCACAATCCATTGTTGCATGTCTAAGTCTCCCATGTACTGGATGTTGTAACTAACTAATGCTCCAATAAAACATAAAACACTTTCTTTTTATTAGTGGTAGAGAGGCCTTTGTCAATTATTTTATTTTAATTTGATGTGTCTTTATTTCATAGTTGGCATCTGGTAACAATATGAATTTAGGGTGTTTTTGTTTTCTTTTTGCTGAAATTCACTAATACAAGTCATTCTGTTTCAATTATCATGTGATATGAAGAGAAGACAGATTATTGTGGCTCATGGTTTGAGTGTGTGATATAGATGTAACAGTCTTATTAAATAAGAAACACAGAGCCAAATGCAGAGTTAAAAGCCGAGGTCAGAGCAGTAGCTATGAGCTGATACAAAAAAAAAAAAAAAAACAAAAAAAAAACAAAAAAAACAAATCTTCACTGCCACTGGCTGTCATCCTCAGAAAGAGACCTACTTCCTGTGTATCTATCTGTCTTTTTATTGACTTTCTGTTCTGCCTTCTCATTGGTTGTAAACCCAACCACATGACCTCCTCGTCACTGCCTGTCTATACAGACCTCCAGGTCTTCTATGGTTGGTATTGAGATTAAAGGCATGTGTCTTCATGCTGGCTTTATCCTTGAACACACAGAGATCTGCCTGTCATGTGATTGGGATTAAAGGTGTGCGCCACCACTGCCCAGCTTCTGCTATGGCTTGCTATAAGCTCTGACCCCCAGGCAACTTTATTTATTAACATACAAATAAAATCACATTTCAGTACAAATAAAATATCATCATAGTGTGATACATGATTTAATGGCTCTATGCATCTGTATAGAATGTAATGGAAGTGGGAATATATGAAGGGGAGGAAAGCACACATGATGGAAGACAGAAAATCTCTCAGACATGTTGATAAGATAAACTAATAAAGATATTCACTTGAGACTTCTCAGGGGATCCTATTTTGTGTCAATATGCCAGTTTGATAACTAGGACATTCCATTTGTCAACTTACCACACAAACATTTCATGTAAAGCTGTAATTGTTCTACTCCTTGTCCCTGAGCTCTCATTTTAACATCACCACATAAAATTCATTCAAAACTTCAAAGTTGGCCGGGCGGTGGTGGCGCACGCCTTTAATCCCAGCACTTGGGAGGCAGAACCAGGAGGATCTCTGTGAGTTCGAGGCCAGCCTGGGCTACCAAGTAAGTTCCAGGAAAGGCGCAAAGCTACACAGAGAAATCCTGTCTCGAAAAACCAAAAAATAAAAATAAAAATAAAAATAAATAAATAAACTTCAAAGTCCCATACTCTTGAAATTTTTAAGCAATAAAAAAAAAATCAAACTCTTTCCAAATCAAAAGTCCCTTAAGTTGAAGCTCTTACAAAATAAAGAACAAACAATATATGTCTTACTCCAAAATGAAAGAAGTGAAGAATAGCAAAATTAAAGAAAATTCTAGCAGTGTGAATGTAAATCATATATCTGCATGTCCAGCATCTGGGACTCACTCACTGTGTAGTTATCTAGCTCCAAAATGTTTGTGCAGGTCCAATCTCCAGCTCTGCCATTTACATCAAACACAGTCTGTCACATAGGCATAGGCTGCCTCTGCTCCACACCTGCCTCTGTCCTTGGAAACCATTCCATAGCACTGTCATTTCTGGTATTCAAGGGAGCATAATGGAAGAGGGGTGTCTTAGTTAGGGTTTCTATTGCTGTGAAGAGACACCATGGCAACTGTTATAAACGAAAACATTTAACTGGGGCTAGCTCATAGTCCAGAGGTTTAGTCTATTATCATCATGTAGGGTGGCATGCAGAGAGACATGGATCTGGGGAAAGAGCTGAAAGCTCTATGTCTTGACCCACAGGCAACAGGAAGTGAACTGTGTGTCCCATACTGGGCATAACTTGAGCATAAAAGACCTCAAAGCCCACCTCCACGTTGACACACTTCCTACGCCAAGGCCACACCTACTTCAACAAGGCCACACCTCCTAATATTGCCCCTATGGCCAAGCATTCAAACACATGAGTCTATGAGGGTCATACCTATTCAAACCACCAAAAGAGGAGACGGAAAGAACCATAATATTAAGAAGTCTACCGTGAAACTGTCTTTCCTAGACATAGTTGCATAAACAAGACCAGAACAATGGCAATATCAGTGGACATACTAACACAGAGGGAGAAATATCAGAGTTCCGCCCCCAGACAAAGAACTATAGGCAACTAATGACTTCTGGGAGAGGGAGAGTTAGCTTCTCCCAGGGTTAAGCCCAGAGTGGTCAGCCCTTGTTTTAGTTGGGGTTTCTATTGCTGTGAAGAGACAGCATGACCACAACAACTCTTATAAAGGAAAACATTTAATTGGGGGTGGCTTACAGTTCAAAGGTATAGTCCATTATCATCATGGCTGGAAGCATTGCCACATGCAGGCAGACATGGTGCTGGGGAAGGAGCTGAGAGTTCTACATCTGGATCAGCAGGCATCAGGAAGAGAGAATAACACTGGGCTTGGCTTCAGCTTCTGAAATCTCAAATTCTGACTCCAGTAACATACTTCTTCCAATGAGACCATACCTACTCCAACAAGGCCACACCTCCTAACAGTGCCACTTCCTATGAGTCTATAGGGACCATTTTCATTCAAACCACCGCATTATACTCCCTGGCCCCCATAGATCTGTGGCCGTATCATATGCAGAAATGCATTCAGTCCACCTTTGAAAGTCCCATAGTCTATCAGTCTGAACCCTGTTTAAAAGTTCAAAGTTCTATCTTCCCTTCTGGTCATTCTCATATGATTAGGATCTGCAGTACACATTACCCAGAGAAAAATTCACACACTGCATTTATTAAATGAAAAAGGAGGAGGTGCCATAGACCACTAAAGACTATGCAGCAGGTGACAACCAGTATTCAACAGGCCAACCTACCAGACTAATAACTATCTGTTGGGGAGCCCCACTAGGCAAAGTTTGTGATGTCACTGGCTGTGAAAACCAGGTGTTTTCTGCCTGCAGCTTTCTCATGTGCCGCCACTGAGTCGGGTAAGGCCGAAAGCACTGGACCATGTAGCTAAAGTTTTCCTGTGTCCCACCTGGCCCATGGTCAGGACAAATCTCTCTCACCTACTGATCCCACAGCTGCTTGGACCCAAGTAAATACACAGAGGCTTGTATTATTTACAAACTATATGGCCATTAGCTCAAGCTTATTACCGACTAGCTCTTACACTTAAATTAACCCATAATTCTTATTTATGTTTAGCCATGTGGCTTGATACCTTTTCTCAGTCTTGCCTTCACATCTTGCTTCCTCGGTGTCTGGCTGGCAACTCCTGACTCAGCCTTCCTATTCCCAGAATTCTCCTTGTCTGCTTATCCAGCCTACAATTCCTGCCTGGCTAATGGCCAATCAGCATTTTATTTATCAACCAATCAGAGCAACACACATTCACAGCATACAGAACAACATTCTCCTAACCCAGAGGAGCCTGAAACCAGAACTCCAAATGACAACTGCCAACATAAAACCTAGAGCCAACCAGGAAACACCACAGAAGCTGGAAGCAGAGCCCGCCAAAAAGCACACACATACATACCTCAACCCTTTGTTTAATAAACGAGATTGCTTACATACCTCCCAGAATCTGTGCCATAGATTCTGTGTCTGCCCACCCCCTGACCCTGGGATCAGAGACAGTGGGATCCCAGCTGCAGAGCCAGCAACAGCATCACATTGACTTCCTTAAAAGAACAGCTGTAGAGTACTTTCCACAGCCCTTTGGTGGTGTGTTTTACACTTTGGGGGCATAATTATGTCTGTGAATTGTCAGAAGGATGACTTCTTATACTGAGTAATTTTGGTGAATAAAATATACATTTATAGCCAGGCCTTTAGCTAAAATGTCAACAAATTCAAAATAGACTGGTTGCCCTAGAGATGAAGTGCTCAAGGACAAGTTTTCAAGTGGCTCACAAGATCAGGCATGAAACAACCTCTGTGCCAGTTTGCTTGCAATGAAGCCTGACAGATAAAAATTAAATACACAACTCAGTGTCTCAATAATTGGCTTTCTGCATGTATTTCAAACCTCATTTTTATCTTATAAAATTCAAGGTTCTGCTAACTAACAGTTTATGCAGGGTAGATGAATACTTCTTAGGATTTGGGATGCTTTCTAGGTCACTGTCTCTTGCCTTGTGCCTTTCTGCCTGCTTTGCAGACTACACATTGAAAAATCTGGCTGACACCCAAGCATTGCCTTGGTTATGGTTGGCATAACTTTTTTAAGCCTGAGAGAAAAACCGTGTGATTTCTTATGTGTTTATAGAGTGGCTCTGTCTCTATTGTTTACCTAAGAAATAGAATATGACCTTCAATGTACAGCTCTTATATTTGCTAGAGTTTTTCTGTGGAAGAAGAATTTTACAAGATTCAGCATCCTGTCAGACCACCATGGATTAAAGCTGGATATCAACAACAACAGAGACAACAGAAAACTTAGACTCAAGGAAAATGAGCAACTCTATACTGAATGAAAAAAAAATAGGTCGATGGTGAAATATCACAGGCCCACATGATGTCATGAGGCTCAGGTGGGAGAAAGACACCCATGGGGCAGCCTGGATCCTCACAATCCAGCCTGCCTGAAGCATCCACAGGCACCACAATGGTGGGTGCCATTATGATGAACAAGTATGTGGTGAAGAAATGGGAGAGAAAGGAGGTGGAATGGTTCATGTACTGAGGCAGTCCTGAAGAAGTGAGGGTGGTGAGGAATGGGCTGATGTTGGCAGCCCACTTGCCACCCAGGAACAGGGTTACATCTGGGCCTGGACTGCTGCCTATAGCCATATCTGGGTCCATGGTCCTACTGCAGCTGGGGCCTGTATTGATGCCCATGACCCATGTTGCCACCAAGGCCACAGGGATGCCCAGTGTCTGGGCCAACTCCTGTAGTAAATTGATGTCCCAGGGCCATGCCACCACCAGGGCCATGTTGCTGTGCTACCACTGGGGAAATGATGACATCTGGGCCCAGGCTGCTGCTAGAGGCGATATCTGGGTTTGTGCCCCTACAGCAGCCAGGGTCTGTGTTGATGTCCATTGCTTCAGTAACCACTTGAAGGCCATGCAAACGACTGGGGTCTGGTCAGACACCTGAGTCCATGTTGGTGTCCAAGAGCCCATGCTGCCACTGGGGCCATGCTAATGTGGGTGACCTGTGCTGCCACCCAGTGCCAAGAAGACATCCAAGCCCTGGCTGCTGATGAGGATCATGTCTGGGTCTATGGTCCTACTAGAGTCGGGGCTTGTGATGTCTATGGCCCGTAGTGCCACCAAAGGCCAGATGGATGCCCATGGTGTTGTCTGGTGCTTTGGGATGTTCTATATGCTCTGGGTCTGGGCTGTGGCCATGGGCCATATCTGAGTCTGTGGCCCAGCAGTAGCCAGGGTCTGGGTTGATGTCCATAGTTCCTGTTGCTACCTGGGGCTGAGTGGATGCCCAGAATCTGGACAGTCATGTTAGGCCATGTTGGTGTTCAAGGACCTTGCTGCCACCAGGGCAATGGTGACCTACTGGCTCAATCTGCTGCTGAGGGCATGCCTGGGTTCATATTCCTGCTGCATCTGGGGTCTGTGACGATGTCCAAGGCCTATGTTACCACTGGGGGCCATAGGAACCATGCATGTTGAAATCTGAGGGTCGTGCTTAGCCAACCCCACCCCCTCACTGGCCTTCAGATAGCTGCCCCACCACCTCTTGGGAAAGATGGTCCCACCCCTTACCATGGCAAGGAAGAGCTAGCCCCAATGGCATGGGCCTAGGAAAGCTGGCTCTGCCCCTCATCTGATGGGGCAGTCCCAGTGGCCTGGACCAAACAGCTCAGCTACCACCCAGATCCACATCCTGGGCCTTGGGTTGGCCCACCTTAACATCTACCCCATCTATGACTTTCTGGAGTTCGTGAAGGGACTGGTCCTGCAAAACAATAACTGCAGGGTATCCAAGAGTTTCAGTGAGGGTCCACTGATGATGATATGCCAGAGGCCATAAACCAGACCCATAACTCATTGCAATGAACATTTAGCGGGTAGAGCTAATTGAACAAAAGAGTATACTCCATGAAACACCGCAGCTCTCAATGCCACTAGTATGAATGAAGAAGTGTTGGAAAGATGGAGGAGCACAGTATTTGTTTATATTCTTTTGTTTTTAATTAATTTGGGGGGGACTTGGTGCAGGGGTGAGGAACAAATATGGAGGGACTGGGAGATGAGTAGCATCGGGTGCATAATGTGCAATTCCCAAAGAATCAATAAAGACATATTTTTTAAAAAAAAAATGAGTCAATTGGATTCCCAGAGCTCAGTCTAGGGGGCACCAAGGCAGGGGGATCGGGATCTGTCCCTGGTCTATGGGCAGGCTTCTGGAATCCAGTGCCTGTGGTGTGACACCTTGTACAGCCTTGGTGCAGTGGGAAGGGGCTTGGACCTGCCTAGGCTCAGTGTGCTGGGCTCTGCTGACTCCCCATGGGAGACCCCGATTTGAAGGATGTGGGTTTGCAGGGTGGCTTGGGAAAGAGGGCTGGGGGGGTGGGAGGAGGGAGGAGGGGGGTTGTGGATAGTATGTGGAGTGAGTAGAAAATGTCTTTAAAAAAGAAAAATGAAAAAAAATGGGTCAAGACAGAAATGAGGAAAAAAATTAAAGACTTTTTTATTAATTAAAATTTTTTATTTATTTTACATCCCAACCACAGTTTCCCTCCCTCCTCTCCTCCCATTACCTCACCTCACCTCCCCCCTGCCCCCATCTACTCTTCTTCTGTTTCTGTTTAAAAGGGGGAGGGCCTCCCATGGGTGTCAACAAAGAGTGATACATCAAATTGAGATAGGACTAAGCTCCTCCCTTTGTACTAAGGCTTGGGGCAAGGTAGCCCAGTATGGGGAATAGGTTCTCAAAAGCTAGCTAAAGCATTAGGGAAAGTGCTGTGGAATAATTCACCTGTACACTGTAAAGATTTGTCACTCAAATTGGTTTAATAGAACACTGATTGGCCAGTAGTCAGGCAGGAAGTGTAGGCATGGCGACCAAACTAAGAATGCTGAGAAGAGGAAGGGAAGAGTCAGAAGTCACCAGCCAGATGCAGAGGAAGCAAGATAGGAATGTCATATTGAGAAAAGGTACTAAGCCATGTGGCTAAACATAGATAAGAATTATGAATCAATTTAAGTGTAAGAGCTAGTTAGTAATAAGTCGAAGCTACTGGCCAAGCATTTATAAGTAATATTAAGCCTCCAAGTCAATTATTTGGGAAGCAGCTGCTGGGTATTTGGGAGTTCCTGCTCAGACACAGAAATTTCTACCTACAGGACAGGCTGTGATCCCATTGCTAGAAGTCCTACCAATAGACCAATCTACACAACTGTCATGCATATGTAGAGGGCCTAGGTCAGTCCCATGCAAGAATCTGTGAGCTCTTATGAGCCAAGATGAGTTGTTTCTGTGGGTTTCCTTATGATGACCTTGACCCCCATGGCTTGTAAAATCCCTCCTTCCTCTTTTCAACAGGAGTCCCAGAGCTCCACCCATTGCTTGGTTGGAATCTCTGCATTTGTTTCCATCAGTTACTGGATGAAGGTTCTGTGATGACAATTAGGGTAGTCAGTAATCTGATTACAGGAGAAGGCCAGTTCAGCCACCCTCTGTGACTATTGCTAGAAGTTTTAGTTGGGGTTATCCTTGTGGATTCCTGGGAGTTTCCCTGGCACCAGGTTTCTCTCTAACCCCAAAATGGCCATCAAGACATCTCTTTGATTACTCTCCCACTCCATCCCTCCCCTGTCCTACCTCCAACCTGTCCAACCAAATCCCTCGTTTCTATCCCCTGTCACCCCAGTTTACCCAGGAGATCTCTTCTATTTCTCTTTCCAAGGGAAATCCATGTTTCTCTCTTTGGGCCCTCTTTCTTACCTAGCCTCACTTGGGCTGTGGATTGTAGCCTGGTTATCCTTTACTTTACACCTAAAATCCACTTATGAGTGAGTACATAATACATCTGTCTTTCTGGGTCTGGATTACCTCACTCAGAATGATTTTTTTCTGCTTCCATCCATTTGCCTGCAAATTTCATGATGTCATTGATTTTTATAGTTGAATAATACTCCATTGTGTAAATGTACCACATTTTCTTTATCCATTCTTTGCTTGAGGGGCACCAAGGTTTTTCCCATGTTCTGGCTATTACAAATAACGCTGCTATGAAAATAGTTGAGCAAATGTCCTTGTGGTACAACTGAGCCCAAGATTGATATAGTTTCGTCTTGAGGTAGATTGCTTCCCAATTTTCTGAGAAACTGCCATATAGATTTCCAAAGTAGCTGTACAAGGTTTACACTCCCACCAGCAGTGGAGGAGTGTTCTCCTTACCCCAAATCCTTTCCAATGTAAGTTGTCATTAGTGGTTTTTTATCTTAGCCATTCTGACAGGTGTAAGATGTTCTCTCAGAGTCGTTTTGATTTGCATTTCCTTAATGGCTAAAGATATTGATAATCCTTTAAGTGTATTTTGGCCATTTGAGATTCTTCTGTTGAGAATTCTCTGTTTAGGTCTGTAGCCCATTTTATAATTGGATTGTTCAGTATTTTGATGTCTAGTTTATTGAATTCTTTATGTATTTTGGAGATCAGCCCACTGTCAGATGTGGGGTTGGCAAAGGTCTTTTCCCACTCTGTAGGCTGCCCTTTTGTCTTATTGACCATGTCCTTTGCCTTACAGAAGCTTTTCATTTTCAGGAGGTCCCATTTATTGTCAATCTCAGTGTCTGTGCTACTGGTGTTATATTCAAGAAGTAGTCTTCTGTGCCAATGCATTCAAGGCTACTTCCCACTTTCTCTATCGGGTTCAGTACAACTGGATTTATGTTGAGGTCTTTGATCCATTTGGACTTTAGTTTTGTACAGGATGATAGATATGGATCTATTTGCATTCTTCTACATGCAACATCCAGTTATGCCAGCACTATTTGTTAAAGATGCTTTCTTTTTTTTTTCACTGTAGGATCTTGGATTCTTTGTCAAAAATCAGGTGTTCATAGGTGTGTGGATTTATGTCAGGGTCTTCAATTCAATTCCATTGATATCTATGTTGGATTTTATGCCAACATCATGCTGTTTTTATTACTATAGCTCTATTAGTAGAGCTTGAAATGAGGGATGGTGATACTTCTGGAAGATCCTTTATTGTACAAGCTTGTTTCAGCTGTCCTAGGTTTTTCCATATAAAATTGAATATTGTTATTCTGAGGTCTGTGAAGAATTGTGTTAGAATTTTTATGGGGATTGAGTTGAATCTGTAGATTGATTGGGGTAAGATGGCCATTTTTACTATGTTGATCCTACCAATCCATGAGCATGGGAGATCTTTCCATCTTCTGATATCTTCTATAAAATTTCATTTGTCAAAGACTTAAAGTTCTGGTCATACATATCTTTCACTTGCTTGGTTAGAGTCACCCCAAGATATTTTATATTATTTGTGGCTATTGTGAAAAGTGATGTCTTCCTGATTTCTTTGTCAACCTGTTTTTCATTTGCATCTAGGAGGGCTACTGATTTTGTTGAACGAATCAATGAAGAAGTAACAACTCTTTAGTCATATTAATAAAAAGAGAGAAGATCTCAGATTAACAAAATTGGAGATGAAAAGGAGATATTACAATAGACACTGAGGAAATTTAGAGAATTGGAAGAGCTGAGCTGATGGGAGCAGTTTTCATTGTTCTAGTTGTTTTCCAAAGATATTCTCATTTTGCTCTCTCAAAATGTTCTAGAAAGAAAGAGACAGCCTGAACTGAAGGAATCAAGAGTGTCTCATGGGGGAAATACTAGTCAGCAGAGTTGAAGGGGAAGGACAAGGAGTAGGCAATGACTTCAAGGCTAACAGGAGCACTATTCCCACCTCGGGCCTGAAGGAACCATTTAAGCAACAGTGACAAGAGAGAAGGTAGCTGTAGTTGTATAGTTAAGGAGAGGATGGGCAGAGAGGTGGGGAGGCATGGGCACTGACAGAACCGAGCCCTGGGGACAGCCAGAATACGAGAAACACAAGTGTCTTGCCTTCTGTCTTCTAGTCTCCTGGTGGTACAATTCAACCAGAAGCCAGAGGGAAAATATTTAAGAAGTGAAGGGTATGTCAAGCAGCACAGGAGCAGAAAAAATAGAAATCCCCTGGCAAACAGGACTAGCCTTCACACTCATATCCCCTGCATCCTGGAATACTCTCTGTCTTGACAGCTACAGATTTTTACCTCCTCTCCAGCAGGTTTCCCCTTTTGGGGAGTGGTATTTTCAGTTTCTTTCTCTAACTTTTAAGAAGCAAATGAAAGTGCCTTGTAAATGGGATGTAACTTTAAAGGGCAAGGCAAAATGCTTTTGCTTGGATTATAGCTTTTGTAACTCTAGTAGAAACCCATAAAAATAATGACTTAATTAAGGAGCAGTTTAGACCTAGGCTAGATGCTCTGTGGTATCAGTCAACAGAATCTATTCCAAATTGCAATTCCCCAGACCTAGATGTGTGACCTCATTCTCACAGTCACTAATGGCTCTCAAGCAAATCAGAATTCTGACCCTGGAGAGAAGAGATGGGAAATACAAGCTACCCACCTTCAATCAATCTCAACACCCCAGGGTTGGTCACATTTGTGCTTCCATGCCTTTGGTCAGTGCTGAGTACATGGTCCTTCTAGCACCAAGGAAAGCTGATAATTGGAACCTTTTCTGATACAAAAATCTCAGAATTATTACTAGAGGCAAATGAAACAAAGGCAGCAGAGTGCCGGTGTCTGCAGTCCCTACTCGTCTCTGAGATTACATGTTCACATGAAGATGCTTTAGGAACTCTTCAGTACTAATAAATAATACAACACAAGAAGTATAAGAGCTTCAAACAGTGTTCTGGTACATTGGGGGGCAGGGTACAGGACCTACTCCCCAGGGCGACTGCAGGAAAATTGGAGTATCGAACTTAGAAAAACAACTGTTTTTCATGTTTTTTTTTTCAAGACAGGGTTTCTCTGTGTAGCTTTGCACCTGTCCTGGAACTCACTCTGTAGCCCAGGCTGGCCTCGAACTCACAGAGATCCGCCTGGCTCTGCCTCCCAAGTGCTGAGATTAAAGGCATGTGCCACCACCACCCAGCAAAAGACAACCTTATGACAGTTTGAGAAATACAAATCAGAAAATATGGACCCATATCTATGGACAAGTCAATTGTTTTGAATTAATTCAATACCAGAACAGGTAACTTTTTAGATGAAAACGTGGATAAACTTCAAGGAAGGCCTCTTACTGCTAGAGTTTGTTCAAGAGTAGGCTGACTTTGCTATCATCATCATGACCAATATCATTATTCTCACCCTCACTAGCATTTCTTGATCACTTTCTGTGGTCTGTGTACTCTGTGTGTTTCCTTAAAGCACTATATTATTTGATGACCACACTAGCTGTATAAGGTCAAAATGAGATGCTGATATGCAGAAAAAAAATATTTCCTTAAGTAACCCAAGCAATAAGTCACAGAACCTGTCTCAATCCCACATCTAAATTACTCTAAACTCCAACTATAATCACTGTTTACACTATATCTACGTCTTTGTTTCCAGTGGAAGACTGCCTTGCCTCTGCTCCATCTGTAGCCCACACTCCAGCCCAGCAGTGCTCTCTGGAGAACCATAACAGTGTTAACTAAGGTGATCAAGAAAGAAGAAAGTCATGATGTTGGTGCAGCCCCCATACTAAAAATTATCTACAGATCTAATGTGATACCCTCAAAAGTCCAATTTTATAAACTTAAGTAGAAAAAATCATTAGCTGTATCACTCCAAACTAGTAAATTTCTGATAATTTTCTTATTTATGCACTAGAAAACAATTCAGTTGCATAATACTTGTTGAATAAGTATTCAGCTGAAATTATTGAGAAAAAAAAAGATGTGACATGAAGGATCTCCATTTCATGGAAAGGGACATTTTAATTTTAAATATGGTTATATTTCTTATTATCTTGAAAATATTTTTTTCATACAATATATTCTGATTATAGTTTCCCCTCCACAAACTCATGCCAGTTCCTCCCTACCTCACCACCATCCATATCCACACTCCTTCTGTCTTAAAAAAAATTAGTGATAAACTGACTCTTAATGATATTCTGCTATACTCATAGATCAGAGCCTTATTCAGTTACCATCAGAGAAGCTTCCTAGTATAGCAAACAGGATCAAATACCCACAGCTAAACATTATGCGTAGGGAGAGACAGTTTGGAACACTCAGATTGAAATAGGATATTTCTATCAAATTCCTCCCCTCAGAGCTCAGGAAACCCAGTGAAAGAAGAGGCAGAAAGAGTGTAAGAGCCAGAGGGGATGGACAACATCGGGAGAACAAGGCAAGGCCTGCTAAATCAACTGAGCAAAGCTCATATCAACTCACAGAAACAGAAGCAGCAAGCACAGGGCCTGCATGGGTTAGTACCAGGTCTGCTGTGTATATATTATTGCTATCACTTTAGTGATTTTCTAGGATCATTGGTGTGTGAACAAGTGAATCTCTGATTCTTATGCCTTCTCTTAGGCTCTCTTCTGTTGTGGAATATCATTTTAAGATGTGTTACATTTGTTTATGCTGTGGAGCATTTGCTTTAATGATTGCAAAGATATGTTGCATTCTTTTATGTTGCATTTGTTTAACTCTGTGAAACTGTGTTACTGTGCCTGTCTAAAACACCTGATGGTCTAATAGAGAGCTGAACAGCCAATAGTGAGGCAGGAGAAAGGATAGGCGGGGCTGGCAGGCAAAAAGAATAAATAGAAGGAGAAATCTGGGAGAAAAAAGAAGAAGAAACAAGAGAACAAGGAGAGGAGGACACTAGAGGCCAGCCACACAGCCACAAGTAAGCCACAGAGTAAGAGTAAAAGTAAGAGATACAGAAGTAAGAAAAAGGTAAAAGCCCAGAGGCAGAAGGTAGATAGGATAATTTAAAGTTGAGAAAAGCTGGCAATAAACAAGCCAAGCTAAGGCTGGGTATTTATAAGTAAGAATGGCATCTGTGAGTGATTTATTTGGGAGCTGGGTAGTGGGCCCCCCAAAGATCCAAAAGAATAAAAACAAACAACAATACTCTTCCTTCTGTTGGTTTGCCTTGTCCAACTTTGATGTGATGGTTTTTTTGTTTTACCTTATATGTTATTTTGTTAAAAAGAGAAGAGAAATGGGCTTCTAAGGAATAATAATAAAATAAAATTAAACAAAATAAGAATAGGATAAAACAAACAAAGAGAAGAAAAAAGCCAAAGAAAATGCATAAGAAATACACATAGATACATATTTTTATATTTTTAAAGGGTAAATACTTGAACAATATAAACCCATGTACAAAAAAATGTCAAATTATTCATTCTGTTCAAGAACCATTTGATTAATAAAGCCTTGATAACAGAAAAATTCATATGAAACCACAAAAGATTTCATATACCCAAAGCAATTCCAATAAGGAACAATGCTGGAGATGTCACAATATCTAATCTCAAACAAAAATCACTGATCCTTAGTAACAAAAACTGTGTGTTATTGACACAGAAACAGACATGTGCACCATGGAATAGAGTGCTGGGAACAAACACATGCCTATAACTCTTTGTTTTTGACATAGGTTCTTATGGGGATGTGTGGGGGAAAGTCCATCGCAAGAAGTTTAGACAGCTGCTATCCTGAGCACTTCTATCTCCAAAGAAAGCTTAGAGTTCCGTGTCTCTAGAGAGACTAACAATGGATATTAACCGCTATTGCCACAGAGCAACTTAGTTCATTTCCACTGACCACATTCCAGTATGCCAGAAGTAGTCCTGTTACCATAAAGTAAGAGCAGGAACCAAAGTCAGATAATGCTGCTGTATTTTAAGGATGAGAACCTAACTGCACATTTGGAAGCTTACAATGTCTATAATACTTACCAAATAAACTGTGAAAATGTCAAGAAAGCAGAAAAACAAAAATATTTATGGAACCAATCTTACTGAGTTTTGTTTATTTCACTGAATCTTTGAAGATGAGTTTTTTAAAAAAATAAAAACATCAATTTTTGTTTGGTAATTATACATCCTCACTGTAGAACATTCAAAAATACAGCAATGTTTACAGAAGAAAAGGTAAAACCTTGTAAACTCATCTCCAAAAGATATCCATAATGACTTTAATCAGGGTGCACTTATTTGAAATATGTTTGTTCTCCTTATCAACACATGGGAAACATAAGGTTAATGTCAGTTTTCGCTTAATGACTGACTACAGGCTCACTATGGTGTCCAGTTGCTTCATTTCTAAATGAAAGATGTTATAAGAGCTTACATTAGGCCGGGCGTGGTGGCGCATGCCTTTAATCCCAGCACTCGGGAGGCAGAGCCAGGCGAATCTCTGTGAGTTCGAGGCCAGCCTGGGCTACCAAGTGAGTTCCAGGAAAGGCGCAAAGCTACACAGAGAAACCCTGTCTCGAAAAAAAAAAAAAAAAAAAAGAGCTTACGTTAGAATGGTTTCCAGCTCCAAGGAGTTGTGAGCATTGGGGTTCCTCATGTCTGCATCTCTCCTTTCTCCAATAGGCTGAAGCCAGGATCACTGAAACATTCCAGAACAGACTTTGAATCAGCCTCCCTCCAAATCCACTTTCAGAACCCAGAACAAAACAAAATAAAACAAAAAAAGGTCATTTTTCCCAAATTTGCAATCTTCTAAATCAGGGACTTTGTGTTGTTCACAACTATATCAACCAGGGAACTTTCTGGAACATGGCATATACTCAGAGACTAACAGCCATTTGAATGAGTCTAACCTTACCTCTTGAGGTTGGAGCAGTCTTAAGACACACTCTGCTTGTAGTAACTAAGATCTGATTGCCTCCTTGATACCCCTGTCCACTGTTTAATTAGGAGCTATGTATACCTAGAGGAAGGCAGTGTGGAGGTCTGTACATTCCCCACCACAACTCAGCAACAGTTGAGGGACAGAGAGGGCAAGGCATCTGAACAAAGTCAGTTCCAGCACAGGGAGCAGATGCTCATAATTTCCCTCCACTGTACAACTGTATCTTTCTTTACAAGACATTGACACTTATTTTTTGTTCTGTCTTATGATTTAGATACATATGTTTAAAAGACTCTATTGACTATAGTATCTGTAATTTCAACACATGTCACCAGGGGGCGCAAGTGTTGTTGAAATGGTCATCTCCCTGCAGGGGTTCTGAAAAACATTAATACTATGCTGTACTTAAGCAATTCTATGTTTAGATATTTTGGAACATCTCTACTTGCTTCCATAGTGGCTGTTCTAATTTACATTCCCATGAATAACAATATTGCAAGGGTCTTTTGAAAGAGATCTAAAGCATGAAGTGATGTCCACATAGGGAAATGGAATATATATATGTAAATGAAAGGAGGAAAAATATTTGAAGAAATGAAGGGGACAAGCAAGGGGAAGTGAAGAGGCATTGGAAGGATTGGTTAAAAATAAAGTACATGATATACATACAGGAAAATGTCACAGTGACAGCAATTTCTTTATGTGTTAACCTAAAATTATATATCCATACATATATACACACAGAGGGGGAGGGAGACAGACAGACAGACATATCACCTCACACTGGCTTCTGCACAACAAAGGAAACATCTAACAGTGAAGAGACAACCTACCTTGGGAGAAAGCATTTGCAGGCCATATATCCAGTAAGAGTAATATCCAAAATATTTAAGAAACTCAATTCAGTGGGAAGAAAACAATGTGGTCAAAAATAGTACAGGAGCCCAAGCTTGTGGTAGACTATAAAGTCTTTTACATTTCAAGTTAAAATTATATTTCCTTAGTATAATCATCTATTCATTGAATAAACTTTAAGACCTAGTATATTTAAATAAAGCTGAGCATAAGATGGTCAGTCTCATGTCCCAGTCTTATCGAACAGTGCCAAAATTTTCTCCTTTCTCGTGTGTCTCCTCATAGTCACTAATGAAACCTGCTTTTATGGACAACACTGATTTTTACATTCATGTAAGGAACAAGATGACAGGCGGGCAGTCCCTTCATTTTAATCATGAGCTGTCACAGGATGGGGATCCATTGTTTTTCTTGCTTTCCAAAATTATGCTGCACTATATATCTGTAAGGTATGAAAGATGAAACAAGGAACCACACTGGAAAAGAGAAGGACTAACTCATGAAGAGACTGTTTTCAAAGTTGGACTGGATTAAGGAAAGTTTGTAGTATGATTGAAACACCCTAAGGCAAGCAGTAGTGTAACCCTGCTTCTACCCTTAGGCAAGGACACTGGTGTCAAAGAGAAAGTCACCCTAGCTATAGCTGCAGCAGTGTAAGGCCAGACAGGAGAGGTAATGCCATTGCCCACAAATAGCCTGTGGGGAAACGTGTGCCTTGTTCATGGAGTCAAAGGAAGTCAGAAATGGATAAGATAAAAATCCTCTTCGCAAATGGGCCTATTCCTCACACTTTACCATATTCTTCTCACATTGTCATACATCCTGGGATTGTCTCTATCTGAATCTCACTAAGTTAGTTCTTATCTCCATCAGTTTTCCTTTTTGCAGAATCTCAATTCCTTTCTCTAACTTTTAAAAAGCAATAAAAAGCGTCTCGCAAATGGAATGTAACGTTAAAAGTTAAAGGTAATACTTTATATTAGAACGTAAGTTTCAATACTTTAATGGAGACCCATTAAAATAATGACATAAATAAGGAAGCAACTTAGACTTCAGCTAGGTTGTGGAGCAAGGGGAACACTCCTCCACTGTTGGTGGGAATGCAAACTTGTACAGCCACTCTGGAAATCAGTATGGCAGTTTCTCAGAAAACTGAGAATAAGTCTCCCTCAAGACCCAGCTATACCACTCTTGGGCATATACCCAAGGAATGCTCAATCATACTACAAGGACACATGCTCAACTATGTTCATAGTAGCATTATTTGTAATAGCCAGAACCTGGAAACAACCTAGATGCCCTTCAACTGAAGAATGGATAAATAAAATGTGGTACATATACACAATGGAGTACTACTCAG
>CABHPP010087405.1:0-13365 GCA_902168425.1 Peromyscus attwateri | reverse complement strand
CATCCTGAGTGAGGTAACCCAGACTCAGAAAGACAAACATGGTATGTACTCACTCATAAGTGGATACTAGATGTAAAGCAAAGGATAACCAGACTGCAACTCACAATTCCAGGGAGGCTACCTAGAAAACAGGACCCTAAGAAAGACACAGGGATCGCCCAATGACAGAGAAATGGATGAGATCTACATGAGCAAACTGGGGGAGGGGAGTAATGAAGGGCAAGGGTTGGGGAAAAGAGAGCTTAGGGAAGCGGGAGGTCCCAGCTGGATCAGGAAAAGTGGGAGAACAAGGAAAGAGATACCATGATAAATGAAGACCCCATGGGAATAGGAAGAAGCAGAGTATTAGAGAGGTCCCCAGAAATCCACAAAGATACCTCCACTATAGACTACTGGCAATGGTCGAGAGAGTGCCTGAGCTGACCTACTCTGGTGATCAGATGGCCGAACACCCTAACTGTCATGATAGAACTTTCATCCAGTGACTGATGGAAGCAGACACAGAGATCCATGGCCAAGCCCCAAGTGGAGCTCCAGGAGTCCAATTGGCGAGAGAGAGGAGGGATCATATGAGCAAGAGATATCGAGACCATGATTGGAAAAAGCACAGGGACAAATAGCCAAACTAGTGGAAACACATGAACTGTGGACCAATAGCTGAGGAGCCCCCAGCTAGATCAGGCCCTCTGGATAAGTGAGACAGTTGATTAGCTTGAACTGTTTAGGAGGCCCCCAGGCAGTGGAACCGAGACCTGTCCTTGGTGCATGGGCTGGCTGTTTGGAACCTAGGGCCTATGCGGGGACACTTTGCTCAGCCTTGGTGAAGGGAGGAGGGGACTGGACCTGCCTTGGCTGGGCTGACTCCCCAGGGGAGACCTTGGAGGAGGTGGGAAAGGAGTGGGGGGTGGATTGAGGGGGAAGGCTGGGGGGTGGGAGGAGGGAGGACAAGGGAATCTGTGGCTGATATGTAAAACAACTATAAAATCTCATATATAAAATTTTTAAAAAAGGAATGTAAGTTTCAATACTCTAATGGAGACCCATTAAAATAATGACATAAATAAGGAAGCAACTCCGACTTCAGCTAAGTTCTCTGGGTCAACAGAATTCATTCCAAATTGCGGTTCCCCAAACCCAGATATGTGACATCATTCTCATAGCCATTAATGTCTTCTAAGAACATTACATTAGAGCCCAGATGAGAAAATGATATGGGAAATGGTGACTATGAACCCTCGGTCAATCTCAAGTCCCTGGAGTTAATCACATCACTTCTGCTTTTATGCCATTGGTCAGTGCTAAATACTTGGTGCCTTGGAGCACCAAGGGAAGCCAAGAAATATGGTCTTTTCTAATATAAAAATTTCAGAGTCATTACATAATATAAACCAAATGGAGATCATACTGATGAATACAGCCCCAGGATGTCTCTTGGATTCTATGCTCATATGAACATTTTAGGAGCCCTTCAAAATTAATAATACAGCTTGACAAAAAAAAAAGAAGGAGATGAGAGAAATGGTGTTTCACATATGAAGACATGGGTTTGCTCCCCAGAACCCACATAAAAAGGGACATGGTGACACATACTTGCAATCCCAACACTGGAAAGGTGGAGACAAGAGGACCCCTAGAGCTTGCTGGCCAGCAGTCTAGCCTAACTGACAGGCTTCAGGCCAATGAGTGACTCTGTTTCAAAGGATGGTCTTCCTGTAGATGATACCTGAGGTTGTCCTCCAGCTTCCACAGGAGCATGAACCTGCCCACCACCACCTCCTCCCACCCCCACACAGAAACATTCTAAAAGCTTTAAATAGTGCTGCTCACGTACTCTTCATGGCAAGATCCATAAACCATCTAACAAAAACCCCAGAACCAGGCATAAAAAACATCTCTTTAAGTTGTTCATCAGAGAAGTCAAAGTGGCTCCCAAAACAGTATAGACTATTGCTGTTGCCCTTGGTTGCCTCCCAAAGGCTGAAGTCCCTATTTCTAAGATTCCATGTACAGTACTCAGTGGAATCAAACTATCTGACCTGAACATCTCCACCCTGAGTACTAACTTTCATAGTACCAGAAGCTGCATGCTTGTCACCAAAGGGAGGGAAGCAATCACAGCTGTGATGCCTGTGAACCACAATTACCAGCATGGCAAGATACTCTTAAAGGTACAAGAATGGTACTCATATCTCGGCAGTAACCAACAATTCTCTAATTAGATTTAAGACCCGCTCAAAAGGAAAAGTACGCCTAGTACTAGAAGCCTACACAACTACCCAAACCTGGTGAGGCCATAGATATTAGAGAAGAACCTATTATTGCCACCTTACTATACCAACATAATTCTTAATACTCTAAATACTTAAGCTTATACCCACACTAAGCATAGCTCTCACCCTTCATCAAAGCTTTTTGACAGCAGTGGGAGACCATCACAGACAATCAAGACCAGTTGCGATGTAGAGAACAACTGATCATGGGCTACCCAGTCCCAACAGATACATCTACAACACAGCTTCTGCACCTAAGACTCAGGGAACATTTGTAAAGAAGTGGAAAGATGGTAAGAACTGGAGGCTCAGAAAGTCTGCTTCAAGATTGTGCCTGCTACAATGACAGGAAAGCTACACCCATGATACTGTAACAATGTGGATGCCTAAATAAGACCCAAATGACAATGGGCATGCTAACAGGGAAGGAGGAAATCTCAGGGACTAGCTGCTAGAAAAAGAACTATAGGCAATTAAGGCCTGCTGAGAGAGCATTCATCTTCCCCAGGTATGAACCCCTGATTGGTTATACAATATCAAGTTTTCGGCCTTGAAGTACATACAAGCAACCTACTAAATGGAACCAATAGATTGTAACTAGACATGTATTCATACAAGTGTATAACAATAATAACTAAAGAAAATGAGGCCATCAGTTTGAAGGGAAGTAAAGGGGGCTTGGGGGAAGCTGAAGGTACAAGGCACCAGAGGGGTTGAAGAGAGGAAAGAGAGGGAGGAAATGGTGTAATTATATTCTGATTAAAATTTTAAAATAGAGAAAAAAATCAACAGGCCCTGAGGCTGCCATGCTGAGTTCAAGTTCACAACATGTGAGGCCGTGGGCTAATAACTCACCTTCTGAGATATAATCCCATTCTCTGTAAAGATGTGAAAGTGCTTTTACATCATAAGCTCATAATGAGACTGAAAGGGAAAAGAGCTGCTAAACTTGATCATTTCCTGGTTTTGACCTAAATATGAGCTGGTCATGTTTTCTGAGTAGAAATCTTAATAAGCATTTCTCTACATTCCAAACCCTGCACTTTACCTGTGTTCTCCTTAGGCTCCTCTCACACATACACACACACAAAATTCATCTGAAGACTAATTCTCCTAAGGATGTCCTGAGAGAGAGAGAGACAGAGAGGATGGATGTTTACATTGCACATCTCACTCAGCAGTCTCCCATAGATGTTTCTCTTCTTCAAATGGCACCCTTTCAGTGGCACCCAGACTTCTCTTCACTGACCCCTCCTTCCTGATATTTCTGGGTAAATTAGCTCAAATACAAACCCAAACCCACACACAGTGGACACTAAAATGTTTCTAAAGTATTCAGAAAAGTCTCACCAATCATTTACTTTAAAAGCACATAATGGTCAAACTCAGTTACTTAGAAACATATAAGTAATTGCTCCAAAGACAGAAGGAAATGATTACAAAAAGAATTATATTTAATGCAATTTCCTTCATCTCATCCCAGCTATGTGTTCTTGTGGCTTTAATTGTATTTTTCTTTTTATTTTTCCAATTAATCCAAATATCCTATTACCATCAGGCTCCTCGTTCATGCGTTCATTCATTTACTGGATAGTGAGATCATAGTGTGCAGTACTTAGAGCTAGACACCCTGGCTTTTGGCTTCAGTAGCCAACACAGTGAGCCATTTGTAGCCCATCAGGCTCAGCCATCCTCACATCTGTCAAAAGCCTCTCAAGCCCTTAGAGCTTGATCTTCCTTCTCTTCTTTATATGTGTACTCATCAAGGTATCAACATCATCTCTCATTTTCCTGAATTTCTGCAGTCAAGAGAAAATGTCTATCCCTGGGCACAGCAATCCCTGGGTCTGTAGCACAAGCCTGTCTCACATCAGCAGTGAATCTATGTTGCAATAGCAAGCACTATCTTATGGTTAACATGACTTTGATTTGATTCTATGTCTATGAACTCTTTGGATCTTGATAAGTTATCTGTTCTCTGCATTCATCTGCTTCCCTCCCCTGTAACATAGGTTCAGTAATTTCGACATAGCAGGGTGGTCCTGAGAATAAGTAATCATACATAGCATGTTGAGTCTTACTAGTATTCCCAAAAGGGTTTCGATTATCTCGGCTCACAGGAAGAAACACATCAATGAGTGGAACTAAAACCAAGCTTCCTAGCTTTGTGATTTGGAGACCCTGATTCCCAAGTCTGCATGTGTTCATCACTACCCTAGTTCATCTGGCAGCAAATATGGGTGGATATTGGACCTCAACCTTCTGCATGTTCAGGAATGGCTCTGTCTAAATTCTCAGTCTTACCTGAGTTAGCTTCTTCCAGTGCCACCACATTATAAGTTCCCAGCTAGAAAACACCAACATTCTCCAACCTTCCACACTTGTTTCCAGTTTCTTAACCACAATTTCAACCTTTTCAGACATCACAGAATTAAGCATGCTCAGCATTAGCATCAAGCACTACCTGATCAACTTATGACCATCTAGTACCATTGCTGCCACCAAGAAAAAACATTACATCTCATGTGTACCTTACCCTGGGCCTTTTCCTTGCTGTTGAATATCCTACAAAAGAATTATGGTGGCATCCTATATGCTAATTTAGAGATGGTTGGCTGGTGATAGGCACCTCATTGTTGTCAATACTGTATGGTTTGTATCTGTGTGTCTGTTTGTCTGTCTGTCTGTCTCTCTGTTTCTCTGTCTGTCTAGCTCTAGCTTGGACCTGCTGGTCAGAACTCTGAAGATTCCACTGATAGGGCTGCTTGTGACCATCCTGCTTACAGTGTGCTGGTTCCCCTCCTCTCTGACCTGCCTTAAGCATCAATCTCTTCCTATGAATCTGGATTTGGGACATTTTCCTGTCATTTTATCTGATTACAATTGTCCTGTCTTCTGGGAAGAGATGTGTCATTCCAGTAGTTGGCTTCTTTACTTGGTACTAGAGCAGGGCCTCAAGCTGCTTCTCCACGGGGTCTCAGTGGTCCTCCTAAGGGGATGAACATGGAGGTAGCCTCCCTAATGAGACTTTGGAGGTGTCGGGAAGCAATATTGAGCATCTATGAAAAGCCTCCTGCCTGGCTAGTCAGATGTGACTTTTAGAGTGATCACTGCCCTGCCACCATTGACAGTTATCTGATCTTGTCAACCTGTACCTCTAAAATAAATAAGAAATATCCCAATGTCTTCCAATGCATTTTGTAACTTTTTTCAGTGCTAGGAATCAAATATAAGAACCCACACATGACAAACAAGCATTATACCTACCATTGAACTATTTCCACAGACAAAACCCTTTTAACCATTATTCTCCAGTGGCAGATAGCAAAGACAGGATTTTGTGAATTTTTTCAACCTGATTTTTCTAGGCTTCCTTAATAAAATTTCTATTCTAAAAACAAAATAAGAATCTCTGCACTTCTTGGTATTATCAATCAGTTTTATTTGATTTTTTTCCTTTGTTTGAGTTACTTTCTTTTCAGAAATTTCATTACAATAGAAAGTATCTCTGTCTAGCTAGACTAAGGACAATAAAATGTTAGAATTTGAGACTCCTGTCATGCAAACATATTTCAATTTCATCAATTTTTGTATAGCTGCTGACATTTATTTTATCATGTATAGATTTATAATGACTACTACTACATTCAAGATATAGAAATGTCCCTTCACTAAAAAGCTCTCTTAGCCACTCTGATTGCTACTTACCCCTTACACATATCTTTAATTTTATAAAAAATATTAAGTAGAGTTATATAGGGTCTTGCTGGTTGTTTTTTGTCAGCTTGACACAACCTAGACATATTAGGGCAGAGGGAATCTTAATTGAGAAAATGCTTCTATAAGACTGGTCTCTAGGCAAGTATGTAGGACATTTTCTTGATCAATGATTGATACGGGGAGCCAGCTCACTAGGAGAAGGGTCACTCATGAGCAGGTGGTTCTAGATGGTATAAGAAAGCAAGCTGAGCAAGCCCTGAGGAGAAAGACAGTAAACAGCACTCCTCCATGGCCTCTGCTTCACTTCCCACCTCCAGGTTCTTGCTTTGAGTTCCTACCAACTCCCTACGTGATTTCACGATGGGCTACAACTGTAATTTTAAATAAACCTTTTCTTCCCCAAGTTGATTTTGGTCCATGTATTAACACAACAATAGAAACCTAAGACAGAAATTCGTACCGGTTTCATGAGATATTGCTATGAGAGGTGTGACCATGTTGTTTTGGGGAAGACTGTGGAAAGAGTTTGGAACTTCGAACTGGAAAAAAAAATGGCTTAGTGCTTAGAGATTAATGAACTATTATGGGAACTTGGAAGATAATGCTGGGAGCAGTAAAGATGATGGCAACCTGGTCTGTGACATTCAGTGGGAAGTGAAGACTGTAAGGGCTATTTGGATGGGGTCTTGTATTAACCTGGGTTCCAGGCAGCTGGGCATGAAGAGTCTGTAGTGATTAACAAGAGACAGCGCCACTGTAGCAAAGCCATTGCTTTGGTCATACTATACCTGAGAACATTGTAGTAGAATATTTGAAGGTGGGTTACTTTTGTTTATGTTGCATTTGTTTAACTCTGTGAAGCTGTGTTACTGTGCCTGTGTAAAATACCTGTTGGTCTAATAAAGAACTGGCCAATAGCAAGGCAGGAGAAAGGATAGGCAGGGCTAGCAGGCAGAGAGAATACATAGAGGGAGAACTCTGGGGAGAGATAGATCTAGCAGCTAGAGGAGGAGAAGGACTCCAGAGGCCAGCCACCAAGCTACAAAGCAAGCCACAGAGTAAAAGTAAGATTTACAGAAGTAAGAGAATCAGGAAAAACCCAGAAGCAAAAGATAGACAGGTTAAATTAAGGAAAGCTGGCTAGAAACTAAGCCCAGCTAAGCCTGGGCATTCATAATTAAGAATAAGCCTCTGTGCGTGATTTATTTGGGAGCTGGGTGGTGGGCCCCCCAAAAGAGAGCAAAAACACACAACCACAGAAATTAGTGGTGATTAAGAAGTGACCAACTTTACTGAGGTGAAATCTTCTGGAAGTATTTCCTCAGGGTTGGCACACAAGAGCTGTAGTCCAGAGGGTCCCAAGGTGTCATCTCACACTAGCAGTCAAACTTTCTTGTGTGGTACTAATTTTGAAAGCATGAATGTGTTGTGGACAGCAGCTGAGGCTTGGCACTGTGTGGTAAATCTGGAGTCCCTGAAGACGGCTATTGGCAAGGATGCAGCCTCAGATGCAGTGGAGACACCAGGACCACGGCATGACTGACAAGGACAGCGGCAGCTGTGTAGTGAGCCAGCATGAGCCCATGAGACACGGTATGTGTGCTGTGCATTGCAGAGCCAGAGAGGTGGAGCTGCTCAAGCCCTTTGGAGCCCAAAAGATTGAGCCCCAGATGTCTGACACTGAGCTTTATGAACCTTTAGCTTTGCTTTGATTTTATTGTGATTGTGCCCTGGTTCTTCCCTCATGGATTAAGATAGCATTTAACTTATTTTTTATTTTACAGAAATCTACAGTTAAAAGACTTTAGATTTAAAGAGATAGTGGGTTTTTAAAGAGAACTTTGAATTTAAAGACTGTGAGACTTTTAAAGTTATATTGTGCTTACTTATGATATTAATATGAAATCTTGGGAATGAACAAGAAAGAAAAGGTTATGATTTAATCAGTGGTATGTTTGTGTGTCAAGCTGACAAGGAGACAGTTCTACTGGTTGGCTTTTTGTCAACTTGAAACATACCTAGACATATCCAGGAAGCGGGAAAACTTAATTGAGAAAATGCCTCCACAAGATTGGCCTGTAGGCAAGCCTATAGGGCATTTTCTTGATTATCGATTAATGTAGGAGGATCTAGCTTACTGGGGACAGTGTCACCTGTGGTCAGGTGATCCTGGATGATATTAAAAAGTAGTCTGAGCTATCCATGATGATTAACTTAGTAAATAGTGTTCCTCGAAAGCTTCTAGTTCATTTTGTGCCTCCAGGTTCCTGCCTTGAGTTCTTGCCTCAACTTCTTTTCATTTTCTTTACCAAATTATTTTTAGTCAATGTTTTATCACAGCAAAAGGAAACTAACTAAGACAAAGTCTAACCTTTTAAACTTGGCTTTTTTCAATCAGTATACTGGTCTCAAGATGCCCCCAAATATCAATAGTTTATTGTTGAATATTTTCAATTACTTATTAGTTGTCAACTGTATGGATGAACTTTTTATTGGCTATTCAGAAGTAGAATGACATTTGCCTCATTTCTAAAGCTACTATAATCTTTTGTGTATATCTTTTCAATTTTTATTATTATTAGTTTGATTTATAACTCATATACATTTGTATGGTTTGATGTGAATTTGTCAGATGTATGTAGACAATAGAGAATAATTAAATCAAGCTAATTACCATAACTACCACTCAATCATCTTTATGATTAGATGCAAAACATATTACATATTATTATTGACTTCATTAAACTTAATATGCAGAAAAAAATGCACTCTTCCTTTCTCACTGAAGCTTTGTGCCCTTTGATCAAAAACTACCTATTTTTTTCTCTCTCCACTTCCCACTCTATTTTCTACTTTTTGAGTTCAACTTTATTATATTTCATATGTGAGATCATAATGCTATTTGTCTTTATGTACCAGACTAATTTGACTTAACATTCTCCTAAATAAATGTTAGAGATGCATTTTTTAATATATGGTAAATGTATGCTTAATTGTTTGAGAAAATTAAAGAGATATTTTCAGAGTGACTATATAATTTCATGGAAGAGACAGACTACCCTTCCTCTGCAACCCTCTTATCTGGATCAGAAGTAACTTCACATTTATAAGCCTATAGTTTAACTGATACTGTATTTCCTACAACTCCATCACTTGTGGCCCTAGAACACCATTCTTCTGTACCCATCTAGGAGATGGAGAGCAGACTTCGGGATTCAGACTTCTTTAAGTCTATGTAATTTTTCAGAGATCTCATCCTACCCTTTCAAGAATGAGCTCAGAAAAAAAGGAGAGAGAGAGAGAGAGAGAGAGAGAGAGAGAGAGAGAGAGAGAGATCATCTATGATTAAAGCTACATCTGACCTAAAAGCCTCTGTTCTACAGTCTAGCTTTCATGGTTTCAGAAAAATCTTTTTTTGTTG
This sequence comes from Peromyscus attwateri, assembly GCA_902168425.1. Lineage (NCBI taxonomy): Eukaryota > Metazoa > Chordata > Mammalia > Rodentia > Cricetidae > Peromyscus > Peromyscus attwateri. The sequence continues at coordinate 3,954 of CABHPP010087405.1, read as the reverse complement.
TTGTTGTTTTGGTTTGGTTTGGTTTGGTTTGGTTTGGTTTGGTTTGGTTTGGTTTTGATTTTTGTTGTTGTTGTTGTTATTGTTGTTGTTGTTGTTGTTGTTGTTTTTAAGACAGGGTTTCTCTGTGTAGCTTTGGAGCCTGTCCTGGAACTCACTCTGTTGACCAGGATGGCCTTGAACTCATAGAGATCTGCCTGCCTCTGCCTCTTTTAATCTCCTGGGATTAAAGACGTGCATCACAACCACCCGGCAGTTTCAGAAAATTCTATGAAAATTATCAGGGATGGATTAGACAGTCCTACCCAGCTATAATACCTATGACCGTGACAATCACTAGCATGGAAAGAAAGGAATAAATGTGCAAGAACTGACACTCACATGTTAGTGGCAACTACCAGCTGTCTAACTGGACTTAAGGCCTAGTCAACAGGAGGGAAATCAGGACTGGCACTGGGCACCCAGTCATCTTCCTGGGGCTAATGAGGTCATGGACCTTAGAAAAGAATCTATTTCCTCCCTTCAAAGCTCAGGGAACCCTGTGGAAGAGGAGGTAGAAAAATGTAAAAACCAGAGGGGATGGAGGGCACCAAGAAAACAAGGCCCTCTAAATCGCTCATATGAACTCAGAGAGATTGAGGCAGCATGCACAGGGCCTGCACAGGTCTGCACTAAGTCCTCTGCACTTATATTATGGTTTTCAGCTTGGTGTTTTTATGGCATTCCTTAGCATGGAAACAAGTGGGTCTCTGACTCTTGTGCCCCCTCTTGGAGCCCTTTTCCTTCTTTTGGTCTGTTTTGTCTGACTTTGGTGGTGTAGTTTTTGTTCATCTTATTATATTTTATTTTGTTATATTTTTAAAAGAATGAATGAATAAAAATAAACCTAGCCACTAGGGTAAAGATTAACAATGGAACTATCATTTATATGGGCTGGGAGAAAGAAAATCAGTATTCTCTAATGGAATGACACTGGGTATATCAACCACTCCAGGGCAGATCTCATGTTCAGGAGTAGTTGACAAACAAATAATATACTCCACAGTTTTGTGTGTGTGCTTTTATTTGGTTATAGTTTGGTGAGAGTGGGTTTTTTGGTTTTGGAAGGTTTGCTTTTTTTTCTCTTTGGGTGATACTGTATTTCATTTTCTAGGTTTTATTTTTTGTGTTTTTATTGTGTTGGGTTTTCAGTTTTTTTTTTGAGAAAGAACTTAAAGTTAGGTGAGTAGAGAGGAGGAAAGGATCTGAATGAACTTGGAGGAAGGGAGGAATAAGATCAAAATATACTTAAATTTAAAAATTGTTTTAAATAATAAATATTTTTAAAGTGCATGTTTCCTGTATTTAAATCTCAATATATTTTTGTGAATAACCTGACACGAGCTTGTAAAGGCAATCTCCTGAGAAAGAGCCTTGTTGTCATTATAACAATTGAAATCTTTTCTGCCCCATGCTGCCCAGACAGAGTGTGCCTGAGACCACACTTACTTTGCTTATGACTTTTCTGGGCCTTGTTCATTACAGAAGCAGTTCTGAGGTCCAAGGAGAAGTATCTGCAAATTGCTACCCAGAATGCATAGCTAACCCACAAGAAGCTGGCTCCCCAACACACTGCAACTGTTTCTATTTTATAGTGTAGGATTTTGTTGATCCGTGAAAAATTAAAAACAAAACCTCTTTGGAGGAGGAAGAAAAGAAGAAGGAGGAGAAGGAAAAGGAGAGGAAGAAGAAGAGGAAGAAGAGGAAGAGGAGGAAGAGGAAGAAGATTGTACAATTGGATTAGAGGAGTCATCTAGCTACCTATGGTAGCAACAAGGGTGGAAGTCTATGTAAAGAACCGATTTTTTTTTTTTTTATTGAAAGAGAACAAGAACAAAATGCACTTTGGAGAAGGGACACCGCTCACAGAGTAGTCACATTCAGAGCCTGTTTGCTCTTTTCCAATTGTGGGTCAGAATAATAAACTCACTTGTAGGACTGGACACATGGTGGTGATGTTCTTTGCTGGCAAAGCTGCCTCGCCATTGGAGGATCACAATACATCACTGGATTTTGAAAGTAAAACTGAGATGGCTATAGGAAAAATGAAATAGAAAGATGCATGCTAAAAATGACTTTGAGATGTTTCTTGTTCTGGCAGCATCCCACCTTGTAACTGCAAAAGCAACTGTTTTCTCTCAGGGTCTCCTTTCCAGTGCAGTATCCTCTTGATCCTGCATTCTAGAACATGCCTGCTGCTGAGTTTTAAAGCACCGAGCTGTAGGCACCTGTTGTTTGCTTTATTTTATTTTTGTTCCTTTGTCATTCATTTCTGACACTTCTAATGGTATTACTTTTTTGCCTCATGAACTATCCCTCTGTCTCATGGGTTTATTTTTGTTGAAATGCTTAGATGTGTGTTTTGTGACATCTTGGTAACTTATACCAGAACTTTACTTGTATGCTTTTCCATATTCCTTTGTATGGTTTCTCCTTTCAATGGGTCCCTAAATTTATTAGAACTCTTTTTTATGCTTTTCATAGCATAAATTTATATTTCTTACTGTAATTTATGTTGATTATATCACTATTAAATATCATTAGTGTGTACATGGATTTCATTCTTACTTGATAAACTGATAATACTCTAAGCACTTTACAGTGATTTAACTTAAAGAGTTTAATTATTTTACAGTATATCATTGTAAGTATTTATTAGCATTTTCTCCTTGTTTTCAAAGTGATCTTGAACTTGTATGATGTATCTTTAAAGAAACTGAACATTTATAATTAGAGAAGAGTCTCAAATTGCTCATAAATTGCTAACGCAATCAAAAATGGCTTTTCCAAACCCATTCTTGTATTCGCTTCACAAAACTCCACCTTTTAAGAGTTGCTTCTAAACTGACATGTGGAACAATGGAATTGAATTGAAGACCCTGACATTAATCCACACACCTATGAACATATAATTTTTGACAAAGAAGCCAAAAGTGTACAATGGAAAAAAGAAAGCATCTTCAACAAATGGTGCTGGCATGACTGGATATCAACGTGGAGAAGGCTGCAAATAGACCCATATCTATCACCGTGCACAAAACTTAAGTCCAAGTGGATCAAGGACCTCAACATAAATCCACCTACTCTGAACCTGCTAGAAGAGAAAGTAGGAAGTAGTCTTGAATGCATTGGTATAGGAGATCACTTCCTAAATATAACACCAGTAGCTCAGACACTGAGAGAAACAATCAATCAATGGGACCTCTTGAAACTGAGAAGCTTTTGTAGAGCAAAGGATAAGATCAACAAGGCAAAGCGACAGCCTACAGAATGGGAAAAGGTCTTCACCAACCCCACATCTGACAGAGGACTGATATCCAGAATATATAAGGAACTCAAGAAATTAGACATCAAAATGTCCAACAGTCCAATTAAGAAATGGGCGATAGAACTAAACAGAGAATTCTCAACAGAGGAAACTCAAATGGCTGAAAGACATTTAAGGAATTGCTCAACATCCCTAATCATCAGGGAAATGCAAATCAAAACAACTCTGAGATACCACCTTACGCCTGTCAGAATGGCTAAGATCTGTAGATGTAACCAACCGTCTTATTAAATAACAAACACAGAGCCAATGTAAAGATGAAAGCCCAAGAGGTCAGAGCTAAGAGCCTTACCGCCTGCCGCCAAGCCAGCCTCTTCCGCCAAGAGACCTCTCCGAAAAAAGGGAGGTATTTCCTGTGGGTTCATCTTTAAATAGAATTCTGTTCTGCCTTCTCATTGGTTGTAAACCCAACTACGTGACTGCCTCGTCACTGCCTGTCTGTACAGACCTCCAGGTCTTCTATGGTTGGTATTGAGATTAAAGGCGTGTGTCTCCAATGCTGGCTGTATCCTTGAACACACAGAGATCTACCTAGTTCTGCTTACCAAGTGCTGGGATTAAAGGCGTGCACCACCACCGCCCTGGCTTTC
>CABHPP010087401.1:0-15933 GCA_902168425.1 Peromyscus attwateri | reverse complement strand
GTTATGTATTGAGTTCTAGGCCATAAAATACTTAGTTTTGTCCTAAAATAAAATGATTAGTCATTTTCAACAATATTTTAGTAATTCTTTAAGTATCTTATATAATGTATTTTGAACATATTCATCCCACCTCCCTCAACACTTCCCATTACCACCCTCTCCACTTTCCTCTCCCTTTGCACCCAACTTTGACATTTCTTCTTTTATTTGGTTTTCTTTTCCTGTGGAGTCCAGTTTGTGTTGCCCAAATAGTCTTGGGAGTGGGGCCTCTCCTGACATGTGGTTGACTTACGAGGGTCACATCACCAAGAAAATGGACTCTTTCTCTCCATTCAGCTATAAAGCTCCTTAGCTAGGGGTGGGATTTCATGGCCACCCCCTACCCCATCTATGCTAGGATTGGGGATTGCACATTTCTTGGGTATTCTGTCACAATTGCTGTGAGTTCGTAAGTGTGACTTCCCTATTGTGTATGTAAATCACGATTTCCTCAGTTATTGACCACTTCTGGCTCTTACAATCTTTCTGCCCCTTTCCCATCAAAATTCCTGAGTCTTGGGGAATAGGAAATGGGTGTAATATGTATTAACCATTTTTAAAAGAATACTTTTATTGTACAAAGACAATCATGTTAAAGACAGAAAGTCAGCGTAAAATGCTGTGACATGTTTTCCTGTAGGAAGAAAACTTGGGAGAACCTTGAACGGAAAGGAGTTAAGAATCATCTGATAGGTCTGGAGATGGAAATCATCACACATGAAAAGATGTCGTCCACGAATTAAACTCAGACTTGCTAGCGGATCCCCGGGGGGGAAGCACAGGAAGTGGGAGGGGCATAGTTGACTTCACTCAGGAATTGGCACAAATTATTGACATTTACTTTGCCCGTGTGACTGAAAGAGACCATGCTTGGCCCAGGGCTAAGTAACCACTGATTTTTTTTTTTTTTAATTTTGGAATTCTGTTTTGAAATTCAAAGGCAGACATCGTCTGGGCAATGAAACTCCCAGAAAGCTGGTGGGAAGAACAATGTACCAGTCATTGGCAATCAGATGACAGCTGTCATGGAGGAACATGACAAAAGTGATTAACTCTGAATTTTATTGAAACAACAGTGTTTGATATGAAAGGGAAGTTTTAGAACGGAATGGTCTTTCCAGGCTGCCTCCTCTTCTGGATTTCAGTTAGTAGCTAACTCTGAATGGTCCTCAGGCTGCAATCCAAGCGGAATGTCTTGGGAGTCAAATCTCAGACATGTCACTACTGTCATTCTAAGACTTCCTCTGATTCTCAATCCAACCAGTTGTGTAAGATCATTGGAGTATGCATGGCATACATTTAGCATGATGACATAGCTGTAGAATAAGCCACCTTGATTCAGGTATTGACATTCACATCTCACATTTAGTAACAAATTAGATGTTGGGAATAGGTAAGGCCCTAATAGGTTGAAAATGTTCAGCATGGAAAACCAGTGTGTGGTTTAACCAAGACAGTGAAGAGTAAATTAAACAGATAGGAGAAGTCCATTTACCAGGTCTCCTCACCAACAGCTAACTCACTTTTCTCATGCAGGTAGGTTCTTCACAGGCCACAAAGAACAGGAAAGTTGGAATTGCTTCCTAGCATTCCCTTTGATTTCAAATAGGATATTTTACACTCAATCAGTCCTTGCCTAGTCTATCTGAAATTACTTTCTTCTCAAGACAATTCTAAATAAACTTGTTATTAAAAATATTTTCCTGGAATTTAGAGCTAATTATACTTTCATGAATACATCATTTCAAAACAAACACTTGAGCTTCTTTGAATAGTGTTATTAATAGATTATGTGTCTGTCAAACACATTAGTGTTCTGAGTTTAAAAGTAATAAAGAAAAATAGGTTTGGGCCAATCCAGAAGTGCCAGTTGGACATGGTAATGCTTACTGGTGGAAAATGGGAGCCCTATAAAGGATCTAACTGAGAAGTTGTTGAATTAAACTCTTACTTTGTGACGTTTTCTACTACTAAGGAGACAGTGAGGAGAATAAGTCTGGACAGTTCTATTGAAAGCATACTAGATAGGAAATTGTAGGTGGGTAGGCCACTGTCCATAGAAATCCAACAGTATTCTCTCAGAACCAGTTCTTGTTGGGCACAGGCATGGCCTGAAGGAAACTTTGGTAGATGTAAGGTTAATCAATACTTTCCCAAAGGGAAATGAATTCAATGGAATACAACATAGATGATTCCTACAAGAAGACATGCTCTGTCAAACTCCTAAAGAAGAATAAAGCTGGGCAGGAAAAAGGGAAAATGAACTTCCAGAAGATTAAAGCATTAAATAGATATGTTCCAGTATGTCTAGGAAATGGCCCTTGAACCAGGGACTGTGGGCCAAATAGGACTGAGTATGAGTCTCTCTCTTTCTCTCTCTCTCTCTCTCTCTCTCTCTCTCTCTCTCTCTCTCTCTCTCTCTCTCCTTTCTTCTTTCTATTTTGTTTTGTTTTGTTTTATTTTATTTTGTTTTTGGTTTAGCAGTGTAAGATTAGATTGATCCTTTACTTAAAATGTTTTATTGCATTTTTGTTTACTTTGACTTACTTGTTTGTGTTTATGTATAGACACATGGATGTCAGCACATATATGGGGATGTCAGGGGACAGCTTGTGGGAGTCGGCCCTTTTTTTTTTTAACCACATGTCACAGGTATAGATATCAGGTTTCTCTCTAGGCTTGGTAGCACGTGCCTTTCCCAGCTGAGCCATCTTGCTAGCGGTAAGGTCTATCCTTAGCAGTAACCAACTGCTGAAATTTAGCATTTACATATATTAATTTCTTCCTTTTTCCTTCATCCTGCCTGCTCAAAAACTTATAAGTACCTTTTTCTCCTCTACCAGTATTCATTCTGGAATGTGATTTTTTTGTCTATTCTCTGTATCTGCCATGGCTCTAGGCCCTTTCTATACATGGGTGAAGGTAGCACTCCCTAAGAATACAGGCTGTATCCCATGCACCTGAAAAGACAAGTACAATCTAAAATCCTCTACTTCTAGGATCAACTGGGATTTCTATTCTTCTACTCCTCAACCACTTCTGCCTTCTCATTGTCCATCTATCCCTCTCCACTAATTAGTTGTCACTTTGTTAGATCAGCTATTTCTGTCATTAGTGCTTAAGAAAAAATAAACTCCACCAAAAAAAGAAAAAATTGACTCCACAAACACGGCATTGAACTCTACCTGTGTTTAGATGTTATTGTTCCTCTGGTCCCAACTCTTCCTATCAAATATCTTTGTTCCCATGAAATACACAGTGGTATTGCCATACAAAAATCATTAGGATGGGGAAATTATAAAACATTTCCTTTTACACAGGATTTAGGAGGATGACACATGAGGATTTGCCAGCCCATCTGCCAGTCTTCATTAAAGACACATCAATGGCAAGAGAGCAGGAGGCAGGGAAGAGACCACCTAGGGACAAGAGAAGATGGGGTGGGGCATCAAAGCCAGGCTCATCATTCCAGATCACCTCTGTCTTGTGGGAACCAATCGGGTTCTAGGAGAGCGAGATTAATTCCTTCTGAGGGTGATTCTCCCAGTGTCCCTGGGCCACATTTCCATAAATACATCACAAACTGTCCCTGTTGTACAAAGACTAAACTGGGGCTGGAGAAATGTCTCCAGCATTGAAGGCTAGGCTCACAACCTGAGTACAAAGCATCAAATTGCTGAAACAGGAATACTTAGAGACCCATTTAACCCAGATTCATGCCATAGCTGGGACAGAGAAGGAAAATCTTCAATGCTTATTCAGCGTTTCTCTTACTTCAAACAAAGCACATAATATGTTTTGGGGGAGAAAAATGTCATTCTTTTAACTGTGTTCTGGATCGCATGCAAATAGATCTCATGAAATGAACAGATAAACCCAGGAGCGAGGCCTCTGGGAGGCTGGTAATAAAAGCTGTGTAAGAGCAGATGGGACAGACAGAAAGCTAAGCTGTGGGGAGGGGCAAGCAGAGGAGAGAAGGGGAGAGCATCACCGTAGATGTGAACTCTGAAAGAGACTCATGAACATTGACAAAGAAGAGATTAAAAAAAAAAAAAAAAACTTACAGCCTTGTTACTTCAAAAGAGAAAATGCAAACTTACCTCACAGAACTGTGCTTCCAAAGACTGCATGACCTGTGCTGACATGCATGAAAGGCAGGAAACATTGTTTTATCAGCAAATCTTGAAATCACCTTCTAGATAGCACACATGTGTTAGCCATGTATATCAAGTTACTTTCCAGCATGCATAGAAGTGTGGCATAAATACACATATGTACACATATCGGCCAATTTGTTTCTCCAAAGAGTGTCTTCTGCCTCTAAAATGTACATGTGGCAGCTTGTAAGCTTAGCCTTCACATTTAACTTGTAGATGTTATAATGCTATTTTTAGAGCCATTATTGGGTAATACTCAATAAAGTGAGGGTTTAAAATGTGAATTCATCATCACTTATGATTGACAGACATTACTCCGAAGATTTCAATGTAAGGATAAAAATTCTTTATAAGCTATTTATATTTTAAAAAACTGTATAAATATACTTTATTTTATTGTCACTACTAAATAGTTCTATGCTAATGGTTGATATATGTTATCTAATTTTGCTGTTAATACTATATTAGTGTTATAAAATCTGATGCATTCCTTTTCCAGAGATCATTAGGTAATTCATCTATTATCATATAATGAATTTTATGTATCTGTAAATCTCTCGCTAAATATATACATGTATCCTTTCTTCCTTTCTTTCTTCTGTTTTCTGATCCGCTCCCATTGGTGATTCTGTACTTTGACTCCAGACTGGCAATATGAGGGTAAGGTGAAAATATAATCCCCAGCACCTCCTGGCATCCCTGGCTTGTCCATTTTCCCGTTATTGTTTTTAGAGCATTATTAAAATTCTATTCATTCTCTTTAATTATACCCTTTATCACAATTAATTTTCAATTATGTTTGTTTCTGTTGTGGAGCTTTCTCATCATTTATCCTGTTAATCATCGCACTATGGTATTTCTCTGCGTTAAATTGCTATTCCATTATCTCTGTCCGGAAGGACCACTTCCCAGCCATCTTCTCTGGTTTCACAGTAAGGTTTGAGCAGTGTCTGGCTACAGTGCCATAGAATCTGTGTGGGTCTTAGAAAATGTTTTCTTTTAATAGCAAAACCCTTGAAATGTTGTATATTAATTTGATTGTATTTTTTAAATATCAGTGTATATCTTGGTGATTTTAATCTTAAGTAAGTTCTCTTGCACTTGTTAATTATAGTCTTTGATTATCTTTTCTCTAGATTGCAAACTAGCTAGGGGAGGCCCACCAGCTACCATCGTGGCCATTGATGAAGAGAGTCGGAATGGTAAGTGAGTTCTGTATTTATCAGTACTTTTTATAATAATAAGAATTTCTTTTTATTTTAGCATTTGGTTTGATATGATCAGAGACTCCACATAACAGTTTTTTAATCAAAATCCATAAATGATTCATCTTTAATTTTCTGTCCAAAGCTTTCAAATATATCACTTCTAGAAATGCTTCATTTGGATTATGTCACAAAGGACTCTTTTAGTCAATATAAGTCTTTAGTCCTATATAGTAGTAGCTGATCAGAGTTAGCCCAAGCATGAATCATATATGTGCTGGGATGCTTCTGTAATTAGGAAGAACTGAGAGTCACACATAGAATCATCTAACTGAAATACAGTGTGTTCCTCCAAAGAAGGCATCATACTGTGAGTCCTGACTGGAATCCAGTAAAGATGAAGGTTTGAAATTGGTGAGACACAGTGGTTGAGCGTGGCTAGCAGGGAGTCTGTGTAGAGTTGAAAGAGAGCACACAGCTAAAGCCGCCAGCAGGGAAGAAGCCTGAATATTCACTCCATTCGTCCTGTCTGCAGTCATTAGAAATAATGCCTAACCATACTGAGGTGTATAAAAAATATATATACTTTCTTCAAATCAAAAATGTATGTGATTTTGTTCTGGAACTATCACTCTTCACATGTTTGAACATTAAAATAGTCATAAAATCCCCTCCTCTGTTGGGTCATATGGAGATGGTGAAGTTTGGGGCCATCCTGTGTGAGAGTGTTATGAGCATGTTCTCTATTGTTCGTCTACGTGGCTTTCCTGGGTTGTTGCCGCTGTACTTCCTGTTATAAGGGAGTTTTCTTCTGGGATTACACTTTAAGGAAATGGATTGTGTCAAGTGGCTCATTGAAAAATTGCTTTTTTCCTCCCTGTAGTTATACTTAGACTTACTTTGAGAACATGAACAAACATTAAAATGATGTAAAATTACAACAACCACCTGCAGTTCATTATAGATTTATTTTTGATGGCTACCCCTTTTATTTACCTGAAAAATCGCTGTGAAGTTCTACTTTTATCCATGGTCTTTGTAAGTAGTCAGCGTATCTGTACTGTTGCTAGCCTCCATTTAAAAAAAATGTGAACAACAAACACTATTTTTAAAATATTAGGTAATTATGAAAATGTATTCTGGTTATTTGAAAATTAATTCCATCCATCTACAATGAAAACATATGGATTGAGTAATTATGACCAGCTTGAATAAGTTGGAACTAAATTATAATTATATACAAAGGAGAAAAATGTATTAAAGTGCTATAATAGGAAAAGACTTTTTTTATAGGTAGATTGATGGTTTTCTTAGATTTAACTATTTCTATTCAGAACAAACCTATATTTCTTTCATACACAAGTTTGATTTTTTTTAAGTGGAAGCATAAAGCCGGTGAGCATGCCAGAATGTCTATGTGTGTCCTTTCTTACTTTTAACCAATTCCTTGTGCTTAAAACTGAGCTGAAACAAAAGAGTTCCTTTAATTAAAGGAAATTGTGTTAGCATGTGACTCTCCAGTGCTTGCAGATCATGCCACAGCACTGGTGCCTGGCTCCTTGAGTGTAACTGAGCCCTGTCTTTGTAAAGAGTGCAGAAAGAGATTGCCAAGACTGCACTGGTGTAGGAGGGAGTTTAGCCCGGCTGGTTGGTGCTGCGTGAGGTTGTTGTGCTTCTTTCTTGACATATTTTACAAAAACTGCCAAGTCCTCAGAATGCTGCCAAGACTATGTAGGCATCAACACACAGTGTAAACACCAACCTACAGTAAATGTTTTGCATTTTTTCCTCTTACATGAAATTTATAAAACTGTTGAGATCAAAAGCATCTCTGCCAGGTACGATAATATGCACAATTCTCTTCGCTGTGAGAATCTCAGGAAACAGCTCAAGACATGGCATTCATAATCTAGGAAACCCCAAAAACTTCCCGCTAAGCCAGGTATTTCCAGTCCTAATATTAAACACTGTGTAAATTTCTCCTTTTTTTGCTTATTTTAAATGGTAATAATAAACTCTTGTGTATCCTGCTTTTCCAGGATCCAGTAGATGGAAAGATGTTTGCAAATATTTCAGAGAGACTGATATAAACACTGAGGTTCTCACCTGAGCCCAGCCTGAGTCATGGCCCTTTCAATGAGTTAAAGATAGATCATTAATATCAAAGAGTGATAGATACGATTTTCTGGGGTTTTTTTTTATTCCTCTTCTTCTCCCTTCCCCTTCTTCTCCTTCCCTCCCACCAGCAAATTTCTATAATAATGCATTTATTTCAAATAATTTCTAATGAAGTATCTGTGATACTTATGTACATTCCACATTTAAATAGATAAATGATTTAGATCATAAGCTGTTGAAAAATATATAAAGTTCTGTTGGGGATAAAAACAGAATATGTATTTACTACATGTGCAATTTGAAGGATTGTTCTGTTATAGTTAAGTGTGGATTGTGCTAACTCGGCAGGTGTATTTGCCACATTGCTCTGCAAAATTATTGTCAGCCAGAGAAAGTTAATTGTCTCTCTGAGTGTATTTACACAAGATTCCAGGATAATTCTTGATCAAAGACTTGCTACCACTGAAATTGGAATAAGTAAAAGACAATTTTAAATGAACAGAAACTAGAGTTTTCTACAACAGATTATTCACTTAGAGGCAAAGCAATTGTAATGGTAGAAGAAACTAAAATTTTGGCTAGTCAGGGGTGGTCTCACATCCTTCTAATCCCACCACTCCTGAAGCATAGGCAGGTGAGTCTTTGTGAGGTCAAGGCTAGCCTTAGCTACATAGCAAGTTTCAGCCTATCCAGGGCTACATAGTAAGAGAATGTCTCAAAAAACAAGGACAAAAAAAAATTCTTGTGGCTAATTAACAATGATTGTGCCATCTTACAATGTATTGAAATAGATATGACATTATAATATTCTTGCAAGTTAATAGGGTCATCCATGTCAATGTCAAACCACTGCCCTTTGGTGTAACATGGTAATTCTAACATTTGGATAACTCAGAAGAGGATTTTATTCTATAATGTTGTAGTGGCCCTAACATTTCTAGCTGCAGAAAAAAAAACGAGTCTTTGTGTAATGTTAGTGATTTGGTAGATGCTACATAACATTAAAAGCATGATTTCAAACTCATCCATCAACATTACTGTATTTCTTATCCCACTCATCTTCAAGTCACTCTGAATTATTTTGTTTACAGTAAAAGTAGTTCACAGTAATGAAGGAATCATTTTCCTGTGAATTATAAAGGTATTATCATGTCAGACTCCCCCATATATTTAACTGCTCCTATGATTACTATTGTGTGATAGCTGTTGTCATGGGAAACCAATTGGCTGTGTCCATCATCAGGAGGCTGCATACAGGGCAACACATTCCGCTTGTTTCATTTGTGCTAGAGGATGTTTTCCAAAAGGTCAGTAGTGACATCTGTCTGGGTGTGTAACTGAAGTGACAAGAAAAGAGGAAGATTTCTGAGTATTAATAAAAAAGTTGTGACTTATCTCCTTAAATGGTCTCTCAGTTTATTAGAATTTCATCAAGCTCTATATTTTCTCATATTAATCATATAATCAATTTTGGCGTATGTTCAAATCAACAACAGGATTTTAGGAAATAATAGAGTGACCACAGTACTAGGAAAAGAAGACATACACAAAGCAGCCGAAATACAAAAATGACCACTGAGCTGAAGTATTTTGTTATAGAGAGAAATAACTATAAATGTTAGTGACGGCTTTAATTACATTTGAAATTTCATGATTCAGTATTATTATGATTATTAATGATGATGAAAAGGTTAATTGTGTAGAGTTGCCCATCATATTTACGGAAAGAATCATCCGGTTTTGTTATGTGCATGCTTCTTCATTCTAACATTTATGTTAACTATGTGCATTATAGAAATATGCCTGGATTATACCAAATGGAATCATCTAACACATATAGACCATTACTCCTAAGTGAAACTATTGCAGTGAGTGACTTTTTATAAATGCAATGTTTAAGTCATAGGCCATCAAGGCAATGGGTAGATAGAGCAATATTTCATTTGCATAAACTGTAGGAATATCAAACCAGTGGTAACAGGAATGGCCCAGGTACTTCCCTACAAAATAAGAGTGGGAGTTGTTCACTTGTAACCTGTAGGAAAGTGCATTCTACCATAGTTTTTCACTAAAGAAGGATATTCTCCACATGACTAAGTCAGCCTAATTTAATGATCAGTTCCTTGCAAAACAATATGCACCTATGCAGCTCAATGCCCCTGGTGCTGGTTTTGAAACTCATTAGGGAATCATGAGTAGAAGATGTCAATTAAAATGACAGAAAAATCAGAGCTGTCACATGTGGAGAAAGGAGCACGTTTAGGGCTGCATTGTCATGGGAAGGGACTCAGGGATTCCTCTTCCTCCTTGGCTGTCCACTGTACTGCTTAGGTTTGATGTGTTTAGCGCTTTGCAGTTCCTAGTGAGTGGGTGCTGATGGCACTCCTTTAGGAACAGTGGGTGGAGGGTGCATCACAGTTAGGTTGCTGGCTTTAAAGCGTAGCACCTGGTCTTTCCAAGAACCATCCTAGGCATGGATCTCCAGGGTCACCTGTCCTTACATTAACTTTCTTGAGGCTTTAAATTACACTCTCTTGCCCCCACCCCATGTCCTTTCTCTTCCAAGTTACCTTCACACATAAGTATTTCAAGCACACCCATGTTGCTTGTGATCAGATGGTGGATTAGTGAGTTGGATGTTCCAACCATTGAGCTGTGAATTTTCCTTTAAGGACACAAAGATTCTGAAAGTGGTCAAAATTCCCACCTTTGAATAGAGTGTAGAAACCAACAGTGTGTAGGTTCTTAGCCACCACTTGAGGAAACCAATAATTCCACAACATTTTGAAATGTTTTAATCTCAAAGGGCCTCCCATAGCAATTAAGAAAATGTTTATACACCAAAAAGCTCTCCATGGAATGGCTGTAGTATTTCGACCACATGTACTCTTTACGTGTGGATCAAGCAATACTAAAGTAGTGGCTGTATTCAATCTATAGGTACTTTAGAAATCTGTGTGTTTCTTTTACATTATTTCAGGAGGTATAGTTCAAGCAAACATTTACTCTTTATAATGAAAAAAAGGAATCTCCTAATCACAATGCTGTCACAAATAAAAATGGTTTTAGATATTGTTATCCAATGTATTGCTGAAGTACTTTCAGCTTTACAAATGGGCTTATTGAATAGAATATGGAAACATACCAATATATTATATCCAACAGACTATTTTATTGTATTTTTGAAATTATAATCACATCATTTCTCCCTTTTCCATCCTCACTCTAAACCCTTCCATATACTCCCCCTTCCTCTCTCAAGTTCTTGGCCCCTGTTTTCCATTAATTGTTGTTACATGCATATATGTATATATTCCTAATCATAACCTATTTAATCTGTATAATGTTACTTGTATATATGTTTTAGGGCTGAACATTTGGTATTGGATTACCAATTGATGTGGCAACACACCTTTTTAAAATCTGTCAGAACTACTTGCCACCAATTATCAGAGATAAGTTTTATTTATTTATTTATTTTGGAAAGTAGAGATGATGGGCATCTTATTTTCTTTGTGTTTGGTTTATTTATTTTGGAGATCGAGATGGTGGGTATTTTGTTTTGTTTGGTTGGTTTGTTTTAGTTAGTCTGTTTCTGCCTTCTGAATTCTGTATTTTTCTATATTTTATGGAAGATTTGGTCCTCATTCTCCAGTAATAAAGTGATTATCACTGAACTATTTTTTCATTACTTAAGACATTTTGGTAGCTGGTTTCTTGGTTTTTCCTGGTGCTTTTCTCCTCCTTTATTTGCTTTTGAAAATGTATGGAAATGCACAACAGTGATTTTACCTATAAATATTTATGTAGTTGAGTGGGTTGCCAATAAAAATCAAGTTATCCATGCATCCACGTTCCTACCTTTAACTTCTCATCAACTTGGCTACAACAGAACATGTATGAAGGAGACTGCTTGCTTGCATTGTCTTCTTGTTACAAACAACCTGAATAAATGCACACTACATGACTGTCAGTGTGTCAGGTGCACACACATTTGTTAAATCGCTTATTTAGACCTCTTTTAAAGATGTGTTTTTACATATATCCTGGTATTGTTGCAAGAAACATAGAAATTGTGTTGGGATGTATCAAGAAAAAAATTAGTGCGGAGCATCCACACATGTGCTAGGGGTGGATAACCTGGAGAAAATGGAAAGGACAGCAAGAGCATGAAGAATGATAGAGAGGTAGGAGAAACAGTGTACTGAGTAGAGCCCTGAACAGTTAAGACTAAAGATATGAGCTGTGCATTTAGAAACTTTATACTACACACAGAATAAACACATCCAAACTTCACAGATGAACATGAGTGATAATTTCAAGAAGCGGTAAGAAGTTGATGGAGGAGACATCAGATGACTGACAGCTAATGTGTTTGCATAAGCATAGAAGAGTGGTTCTGATTTATTGCATACATGCATGTTAGTCATGAAAGTCTTTGATGTTGTTATTAATTTCCCAACAAATCCATTGATATTGAACTCAACTAGCAGCCGTTAGTACAGAGACCCTTTCTCTTCCTTATCTCTCAGTAGTCTTGTTCTCCACAGTTCTGAGGTCAAACACATAGCTACATGGCCCCATATGTTTGTTTATACCTCATATCTATCTTTTGAAAATATCTGCTCTACTAACAAAAAAACAAATATAGTGACTACATTAAATCATAGAGTTTGACTCACTGGTGTCACCAACACAGGTAGCACATAGACAAGGGCCTACGTGAACATTGGGCATTTTCAATCATAAGTTAACACCAGGTGACTGGAAGTTGGGCAAAGTGGTGGCATCAGAATTAACTACTGAATGTTTAATTATATTACTTTGTCTTCAAAACATTGCTAATCCACAGGTAAGAGATGATTCTAGTGGAGCCACATTTCAGATCTTCACTCCACTTTGGTAAAATAGTCATGTTTAGAGATGTCCATCTTGATGGAAATGGTGGCAAATGTGCTTAGTTCGTGGTTAGCCTTAGTGCCGTGGAAATGGCAAGGTGTGCACATGAGTAAAGAAGCACTACCAGTCACCGATCTAAAGAGTTCAATTATGTCCTTAAAAGTTTATTTAGGAATTTGAAGACACTGACAACAGTCAGCCTTAAGGTTAAGAATGACCCAACAGCACCAGATAATTGACATATTGTCCCCAAAAATCTCAGTGCTCATCTCAGTGGTGGCTGATGATTTCTATGTAGTAAATGATTTGTATAGAATATAATTTCATGTTTATTTTTTCTATTTTAATCTGTCGTGATAAATTTATGCCTCTGTTGGGCTTTCTGTCCTGTAATGATAAGTGGGTATAAAAATAAACTGTGTTAGTTGAACATCCATTTGATATTTTGAATCTTAATGTCTTCAAAATAATCCTCTACTATGGGAGGGTTCCTGTAAGTTGATACCATTTATTTTTATCAACTATGAGTCCCAAGAGAAAAAGTATTATTTATGTCATTATGACTATTTCAAAATGTTGAGAAAAGTCATAGAACAAAATGTTTTTTCTTTCACTTTTTAACTAACCACCAATGTTTTTGCTTTCTTTTTTACAGTCAAAATCAATTAAAATGCATGATTACATTGAGAGAGTAAAATATCAACAATTTGAAATTGTAGATAATTATTATCATTTCATGTAATATTAAGCTGCTGACCTTAAGTATTTCCCTGATTAGAAATCACTATTACATGTACAGAATATTTATTTTTGGTGGGGACCAAAGGAATGGCTGTTATGAACTGATCATTTTTAGGATGCTATATTAGTCTTTGTTAACAGGCTGCAAAGATCATCCTCGGAGCTCCAGTTTTATAAATGTATGCTGTTTAATTACTGTTGCCCCAGGGGTAGGTATTCTAAATAATAATGTGGATTTGCCATGTCTGCTTTTGATTTAAATTTTGATGTTTGAAAATATTCTTAGTTAAAATTAAGGTTGCAGGAAAGTATGCCTTCTTTATTCTGTGACAGAATTTCTGTGATTCTGCAGTCATTGCTTCCATATGTGAGAGAAATGTCTTGTTATATGAATAACTCATGTCATTGCATTTACATTAACAAAGAGGTGTGAACATGTAGAATTCAACCAATAAGCCATGATTTAGGGAGAAGAAGAAACAGAATATTTAGATACTTCTCCTATAAGCTCAGAGTACACATTACATTTAAAATATTAGAATATCATGGTCTTCTCCTGCCATAGATTACAACCCCAAGAGACTGTGGTGGGTCTGTGACAGTTCACTATTGCAATCCCAGAACATTTCTGATCCAGCATAGGCACTCAAGACCTGCAGTCCCATTCGTGACACTCATTAACATGACCTTGAAACCCACAAATACTCAATATTGGCCAGGGCCATACCATTTTGTAAAATTAGTCCATTAATAAATAATTCTAGATTCTTGTTCTTCCCACCCTCATATCCCATTTTGTATACTGTAGCTAGAGTTTTCCTGCCTGGCCCACGGTCAGGATAAATCTCTCTCACCTGCCAGTCCCACAGCCGCTCAGACCCAACCAAGTAAACACAGAGACTTATATTGCTTACAAACTGTGTGGCCGTGGCAGGCTTCTTGCTAACTGTCCTTATATCTTAAATTAATCCATTTCTATAAATCTATACCTTGCCACGTGGCTCGTGGCTTACCGGCATCTTTACATGCTCCTTGTCCTGGCGGCAGCTGGCAGGCAGTGACTCCCTCCGCCTTCCTGTTCTTTTTATTCTCTCTGTTAGTCCCGCCTATACTTCCTGCCTAGCCACTGGCCAATCAGTGTTTTATTAGCAACACATTTGCCATACAGAACATCCCACAGCAGTATACAGACTCTTACCCTCCCACATATCAGCCATCAAAGACAATTGACTACAAACATATTATAGAATGTCTATCAGTCACATGGTATAGATCCCCTCTTCCCCTAAAATACATAAGAAGAGACCTTCACTCTGCAATATGGACCTGATCTTTCCCCAGAGCCATCACCATACTGTCTGTCTGTCTGTCCCACTGTCTGTCTCTCTGTCTTTCTGCCTTTGGTTCTATAATGAACTGGTGCCCAGCAAGACATACTGAAATGTACCATAACTCCACTGTTTGAAAATGGCTATGAGGGAGCAGGAGTAGAAAACACAGGCATTTTAAGGATATTATTTCTATGATCCAATTAGTCATCGTGCCATATACATTCTTTTAAATTCTCCCATAAACTTCCTTATTTGAAAAGAAGCTAACCATGACACTTAATGTCCAATAAGTCAGTTGATTGTTTTCATTTGTGGAGGTGGGAATGGAACCCAGGACCTTGCATAGAGTTGACACATGACCCATTACTGATAATCATACTAAGCTCCTATAAATCAATCCATCTGAAGCTATTTCCTCAGATGGTTAATATACTGATGGGAACATTCTAGACATAGTTTCTTTAATCAAGAAATCATGAGCAACAGAGGGAAGAGGACAGTTGTATTTCCAACCTTCCAAGATGCCTGTTTTTCATCTAATCACATGACAGATAGCAAACCTCTATAGAAACCCCAAGTAATAGGGTGAAAGGTTGAGAAATCCACAATCTTTCTTACTCCACTTTCAAGACAAGAACTTCTGAAATTTGCCAACTGCTTATCCTCAGTTTAATGTGTCACATATGCTTTGCTAATTACTAAAATGAGCATCAACCCACCAAGAGCTTGCATTTACTGGTACTTGATTGTGAGAATACAACAAAGATATTATATGAAAAAGGCATGGCCACAACTAGAAAGATAATAAATAAAGCTGTTATACAGGGACCATAGCTGCTGCATTATTTAGTACACTGGCCCCTTGTTTATGATTCACCTAGAACATTTACTTTAAAACATGCATATTTGGAAAGCTATTTACTGAGACCTGAAAACTCAACTTTTTCTGTCTATCAGCTAAGTTGGTTGGCTTGAAGTTCCACCTAACCTTTCTTCTACACACTCTTATCTCTTACTTTTGTGTGTAAAGATGAATGTATGTCTGTTTGAGACATGGCTCACCTCTGGTATTCAAGAGGGCTGTGTTCTGCTAAACTCTCCTATTGCATTTAGGATACATGGCTTGACTCTTAATCAAACCTCCACACAGGAAATAGAAATAGTTTTATTAAAGAGATTTTAAAAAACCTAAATATTAGGGAATACTAAGTGATGTATATTACTTTAAATTTGATCATTAGGACAAGTATAATGTAAACTCCCGTTATTATGTAGTTTATTACCAACCTTTTTCACATAGGTAAAAATAGATTTTTAGTCAGTTTTTTCTCAATGAATTTTATATTATCTATTTTGAAGATAATGTAATGAGATTAAATTAAAAAGATATAAATTCTTAATAATATGCATTCCTAAAAATAAAAGCAGGATTCTAACTCTTCC